>JADLZN010001631.1:0-25296 GCA_018155175.1 Sinocyclocheilus anophthalmus
TACAACTTTCTCCCATCTCCCCGACTGCATCTCTGGAGCTCAGCCAGTGATCTTTGGGTTCTTCTTTACCACTCTCACCAAGGCTCTTCTCCCCCTATAGCTCAGTTTGGCCAGATGGCCAGCTCTAGGAAGGGTTCTGGTCGTTTCAAACGTCTTCCATTTAAGGATTATGAGGCCACTGTGCTCTTAGGAACCTTAAGTTGCAGCAGAAATTTTTTTGTAACCTTGGCCAGATCTGTGCCTTGCCACAATTCTGTCTCTGAGCTCTTCAGGCAGTTCCTTTGACCTCATGATTCTCATTTGCTCTGACATGCACTGTAAGCTGTAAGTAGACAGGTGTGTGGCTTTCCTAATCAAGTCCAATCAGTATAATCAAACACAGCTGGACTCAAATGAAGGTGTAGAACCATCTCAAGGATGATCAGAAGAAATGGACAGCACCTGAGTTAAATATATGAGTGTCACAGCAAAGGGTCTGAATACTTAGGACCATGTGATATTTCAGTTTTTCTTTTTTAATAAATCTGCAAAAATGTCAACAATTCTGTGTTTTTCTGTCAATATGGTGTGCTGTGTGTACATTAATGAGGAAAAAAAATTTACTTAAATGATTTTAGCAAATGGCTGCAATATAACAAAGAGTGAAAAATTTAAGGGGGTCTATATACTTTCCGTACCCACTGTATTCGTCTGCGAGAATAATCGTAATTGTTGTTTTAACGATGTGCGATTTGACATTATCAGTATTTTGCCAAACCCCAAGCAAAACACTCCTACAGAGTGCCATGAAGTCTAGTAGATTAGACTAGAGCGCGCGCGCATTTAGAGTGCGTTCTTTCAGTGATTCAGTCTGTTAAAACGTATTTAGAATTACCACAAAATTGAAGATATAGGGGCCGAAAATGTATATATTTATATAATTTCATAGTAAATCAAAACACGAAGAGTGCTGTTTTTTCCTCCAAAAACCAGCATGACTACATATATAGATTTTTTTTTACAACAGTTTTAATTTTACAACATCAATTAAGAGACTTGCGTTTAAGACACCATATTGCCTGTTTTTGCTCTATTTCGACAACAAAAATAATTCCAAACAAACCCAAAGTTTTACTGTTCAACACGATGGTGTTTCGTTCCTGAATGAATCAAACGTTTAAATGATTCGGTTCAATCGCAATGACTCCCTTATTAACAGTGACTTGCTGACACCTACTGCCAGTTTTAATTTCACATTTAAAGTATCTTTATATATATATTTTGTTTTTTTATAATTCCAATGATTATTCCACATTTATTTCTTTATATCAAACATTATTTCTGCATTTGTATCTGCAGGTTAAATGCATTCATGTCCTGCATTAAACAGTGTGTAAATACATCTAAATGCCACTTCCGATGAAGCTTTTGTGTTTCCTCTGCATTGAAAAGATGCATTTTGTTGATACTGATTTAATTTGCCTGGTAACAGCCCAAATGTCTTATTATTCTAAATAACTGATTCTTTTATTAAATAACAAGTGGTTTGAGATTTATAGGCCTATCCCAGGGGTGTCAAACTCAGTTCCTGGAGGGCCGCAGCCCTGTATAGTTTAGTTCCAACCCTGCTCCAAAACATATACCATGTAGTTTTCAAATAAACCTAAATTATTTTGTTTAACTGGATCAGGTGTGTTTAATAAGGGTTATATCTAAACTGTGCAGGGCTGTGGCCCTCCAGGAACTGAGTTTGACACCCTTGGCCTATCCCATTTGTGCCTCCCTCCCACTGTTAAAATGCAACTAAGTAATTTTTAAATTAGCTACTTTTTACTTTTACTTGAGTAGATTTTTAGACTGGTACTTTTACATGTACTTAAGTAAAATGTCATTAATGTAATGGTACTTTTACTTGAGTAGAATATTTTCGTACTCTGCCACCTCATGATCACAGAAATATATTACATTTTACTATATATTACAACAGAAAACAGCTATTTTAAATTCTCCCAAGGTCAAATGACCTGAGCTGCTCTCCGCTGTATGAAAGCGTAACCTCTGAGCAATAAGCCTTTCCTCTGGGTGTGTGTCGGATCTCTGTAGAGCGGGATGAGAACAAGGGATTGATCTGATTGAGGTGTAGCCGGTGGTTTGTGATGATAAAGCCAATAAAGTGCTCTATTCCATCTGTAGGATCGGCCTCATATCAGAACAGCTCAGCTTTAATCCACACGACTCCAATGTAATGCGTCCAACCCCGCGGCTCCGGCACTCCGGTTAATCAACAAGTCCAGGCTTGACTGCATTCGCTGCTGGGTTGATTGCGCTCTTACATGGACTCCAGCGCTCAATCATCTCCTGTAGAAATCTGTTGAAATCTGTAACTTCAATCTGTAAAATAAATATTTTAAGGATTTTAACCGTTTAAAAATTATGACATTAAATTATTACTAAAATTACTAAACATTATTAAAATATTATTTATTTTAATCATAATAATAACAATATAGATATAAATACACTGAGCACAATTTAAACATATGTGTTCCTGCGTGATGCAATGGTGGTCACACCAGATACTGACTGTTTTTCGGACCCCCCAGTACAGTAAAACTGCAAATTTTTGAGTGGCCTTTTATTGTGGCCAGCCTCAGGCACACCTGTGCAACAATCATGCTGTCTAATCAGCATCTTGAAATGCCACGCAAAAAAAAGCCCCTGTGAGGTGGATGGATTATCTCGCAAAGGAGAAGTGCTCACTAACACAGATATAGAAAGATTTGTGAACAATATTTGATAGAAATAGGCCTTTTGTGTACATAGAAAAAGTCTTAATCTTTGAGTTCAGCTCATGAAAAATAGGGGCAAAACAAAGTGTGGCGTTTATATTTGTCAGTGTATATATAATATATAGATATATATATATATATATTATAGATTATTATATATATCTCTCTGAATTGGACATTTAACATTTTTTAACAACGCCATACTTTTCTAAGAAATTAATGTATTAATAAATTAATAATATATATTTAGAATAATACGTAATAAATATTCCATCACTAATTCCATATGTGTGTGTAATACACTTTTATATATATATCTATATATATATATATATATATATATATATATATATATATATATATTATAATATATGTATATATATATACATGGGGCAAAAAGTATTTATTACCACCAATTGTGCAGTTCTCCCACTTAAAAGATGAGAGATGCCTGTAATTTTCATCATATGTATACCTCAACTATGAGTGACAAAATGAGGGAAAAAAATCCAGAAATTCACATTGTATGATTTTTAAATAATTTATTTGCAAATTATTGTGGAAAATAAGTATTTGGTCAATAATAAAATTTAATCTCAATACTTTGTTATTTACCCTTTGTTGGCAATGACAGAGGTCTAAAACGTTTTTTGTAAGTCTTCACAAGGTTTTCACACATTGTTGCTGGTATTTTGGCCCATTCCTCCATGCAGATCTCCTCTAGAGCAGTAATTTTTTGGGGCTGTCGCTGGGCAACATGGTTTTTCAACTCCCTCCAAAGATTTTCTTTGGTTGAGATCTGGAGACTGGCTAGGCCACTCCAGGACCTTTGAAATGCTTCTTACGAAGCCACTCCTTCGTTTTCCCGGGCGGTGTGTTTGGGATCATTGTCATGCTGAAGACCCAGCCACGTTTCATCTTCAATGCGCTTGCTGATGGAAGGAGGTTTTCATTCAATATCTCACGATACATGGCCCCATTCATCTTTCGTTTACACGGATCAGTCGTCATGGTCCCTTTGCAGAAAAACAGCCCCAAAAGCATGATGTTTCCACCCCCATGGCTTCCCAGTAGGTATGGTGTTCTTTGGATGCATCTCAGCATTCTTTCTCCTCCAAACATGCCAAGTTGAGTTTTTACCAAAAAGTTCAATTTTGGTTTCATCTGACCATATGACCTTCTCCCAATCCTCTTCTGGATCATCCAAATTCTCTCTAGCAAACTTCAGATGGGCCTGGACATGGACTGGCTTAAGCAGGGGGACACGTCTAGCACTGCAGGATTTGAGTCCCTGGCAGCGAGTGTGTTACTGATGGTAGCCTTTTTACTTTGGCCCAGTGTCAGGGTTCTGTCACTTTGGTCTTGTGTAATTCATGGTTTTGTGACAGAGCCCTGACACTCGCGTCATGTCATTGTTTCATGTGAGCGTGCGGCTTCGAGTGTGCTCGAGCCGTGCGCTCTCGTCTGCGTGTACTGTTTCATGTTGGAGCGTGGTGTTCAGATCCCGGCACTCATGTCTTGAGTTTCGGTTTCGTGTCGGGGTCCGGACACTCGCGCTCCATGTTCTGTCAGTTGTGGGAGGGTGCGGTCTCGAGTTCGCTCGGCCTTGCGCTCTTCTGTCCACGTGTTTTGTGTTTTGTGAAGCACGCGGTTTGTTCAGCTGCGTGCTTTTCTTGTTGTCTTGTGTGAACACGCGGCTTATGAGTTTTCTCATTAGCTGCGTGTTCGTGTCTTTTGTTCTAGCACATGGCTTGTGATTTGTTTTGCTGGCCATGTGCTTGTGTTTTGTTTTGTGTGAGCACATGGCTTTTTGTCTTTGATTCGGTGTGCCATGTGCTCATGTCAATTGTCTTGACCCCTCCCATCTTGTTCCCTGATTATTAGTTAATTTGCCCCACACGTGCTCCCTCGTTACCCTCCTCATTTCCTCTCCATTTATTCTCCTTGTGTTTGCAGTCGTGCTTCAGTTTGTCATCGTCGCCCTGGATGTTCCCCAGTCCTTGCCTTGCGTTGTCTTGCCAGCCTGTTTTTCCCCCACGGGGTAGTTTCTGTTGTTTGTTTTGTTTTATTTTAATAAAGAAACCCATTCTTCTGCAATACTGAGTCCTCGCTCCATCCTCTACCCTAAACCCTTGACACCACTCTTGAGCAGTCATTCACTAGGTCCCCCCGTGTGGATCTGGGATTTTTGCTCACAGTTCTTGTGATCATTTTGACCCCACGGGTGAGATCTTGCGTGGAGCCCCAGATCGAGGAGATTATCAGTGGTCTTGTATGTCTCCCATTTTCTAATAATTGCTCCCACAGTTGATTTCTTCACACCAAGCTGCTTACCTATTGCAGATTCAGTCTTTCCCAGCCTGGTGCAGGTCTACAATTTGTTTCTGGTGTCCTTTGACAGCTCTTTGTTCTTGGCCATGGTGGAGTTTGGAGTGTGACTGTTTGAGGTTGTGGACAGATGTTTTTATACTGATAACGAGTTCAAACAGTTGCCATTAATACAGGTAACGAGTGGAGACAGAGACCTCTTAAAGACGAAGTTACAGGTCTGTGAGAGCCAGACATCTTGCTTGTTTGTAGGTGACCAAATACTTATTTTACCGAGGAATTTACCAATGAATTCTTTAAAAAATCTACAATGTGATTTTCTGGATTTTTTTCTCATTTTGTCTCTCATAGTTTATGTATACCTATGATGAAAATTACAGGCCTCTCGCATCTTTTTAAGTGGGAGAACTTGCACAATTGTGGCTGACTAAATACTTTTTTGCTCCACTGTATATATATATATACATATACACACACAAACATACACATGTGTTTCGTTAGGAATATTTACCATAATACTACCATATTAACAATGATAAAAAACTGTATTAATTATACTTGATGATGGTTTAAAAGAGGTTTCAGGTACCAGCAAACCAGCTAAACCAGATTAAACCAGCTTAGACCAGCAAACCACACCACCTGAGATGTATTCCTACATATATATTATGGAACAATTATAATACTTCAATTCAGTAAATTCTCTTCCTGTCAATTAAAAGTCAATTCAAAAGGAATCAGTCTTCTATTCATCTTTAAGTGCTTGTGTTACTCGCATATCTACACAAATGCTGTTTAATGCGATGGTTTTCCAGGCCGGAGCTGGAGTGAGAGTGAGTGAGTGAGGTCTCGATGTATCTGCTGTCAGTGTGACACAACTCATCAAACCGCTCTGGCCTTCAGGGTTTGTGGGTAAAATCTGTCACACACTCACAGTCGCACGGAAAACTGAATTTAAACTACGGCCTGTCGGCTGGAATCACATTTCCAATCCGGTCAAATGAATTGTCATTCTCAGCATTACAGAGAAAAGCATCGCCTGTGGTGAGACTCATAAATCGCGGCCGTTCCTCTGTCTTCAGTCGAGGAAGAAACGCTGCACTTGCCAGTCGCTCGTGTTTTAAATATCTGCCTCGATTGATCCGCAAGTTTAGACTTCAGCTTTTTCTGACTAAGACGGTCTATGGTGTGGAACGGAATGGCTAATGCAACCTTTATTTCAAATGTTATGTTTTGGTGGAATGCAATCTTGAATTAATTATGAAATGCTTGGTTTGTTATGGCCTCCAAAACACAATCACATCAGTCATGGCTTCCTGAGCACTCAGATGTTTGATGTGGTTTCCTCAAGCTCCATTCGAATACGCCACAAGCTTCGTTCAGCTCCTTAAAATCTTTTACAGGCCTAAAATACATAAACAGAGAGAAGATTTTAGCTCCGGTGATAATTCAGTAGTTGTACAAAATAGATATACACTACAGTAGCTCCACCAAATCACAGTAAGGGTATATATCAAGATATTGTTATTTGCTGCAAATATTACATAGCCATTTTTTTTTGACAGTCCACTATTCCAGTGTAACAAATCGAAGTGAGGTTAAAATAATACAATAAAACAAAACAATTAAAAATGAAATAAAATAAAGTGAAATATATATGGTATATTTATTTTGATGCAAGTATTGCATAATCAAACAGAAATGTCTAATTTTATTTATATATTTTTATTTCATGTTATTTTATTTTTTAGATAGATAGATAGAGTAGTAGTAGGAAAAATAAATAATTTAAATAAATAATACAAATTTGTGCATGATGGCCTTATAAGAGCAGTTTTTAGTTTAACAAAATTGCATAAATGAATCAATATAAAAAGTGTATTCAGTGCTTATAAGGATAAAAACCCCACCTGTGGTGAAGCTGAGAAGATGCTGAGAAGGTCCTGTGAAAGAAGCACGTTACTAAAATGTCTTTTCATGTGCTGATTTTGAAAAACAAACAGTCTACTGGTGAGGAATGTCTCATTAATTTACCTTCATGAAAAAACATTTATGATTCATTTGTATTTCCAAAAGTCTCCCTTTGCTCTACATTTAATCCAGGAGAAACAATAGAGATTTTAAAAAGTTCTCATTTGTGAATTTTCTTTCATATGGGCACTTAAAACAGCCCCTGTAACGGCATCAGCAGCATCGGCTCTTCTGTGATTGTTAGGGGAGTGTACCTCCTCACATTCTCAGAGAAAGAGCGACTCCTGCTCTTTCTTCTGACGCTGCGTTTGAACCTGTGCATGTGTCTCTTGAGCCGGGCATCGTCTGCTGCGCTCCCTGATAAAGCCAGCCTTTGATTCTCGCCTCACAGGTGAAGGAGTAACACCTGTTTGATCCGAGGACCACTGGTTTAGATCCGACCCTCCTTCTCTCCAGATGATGGGCGCACTCGTCCCAGCAAGGACCTTATCAAAGCCACAGAGCATTTCTTCTTGAATGGCCTGAGAAAGAAAGCCTCTGCTGCTCCGTGTGACAGTGCCTTAATAGAGAAGATTGTTTTTGCGAGAACAATATAACAAAGGTTAGTTTTATTTAAAAATAAATAAATACATAAAATCACAGTAATGGTATCATGATGGGGATATTTTGCTGTGAATGTTACACAAACATAGAAATGCCTATTTTAGGACAGTCCAGTGAAGAAAAATAAAGCAAAGAAATAAAATAAAATAACCAGAGCAGCTCAGTGTGATTAAATAAATAAATAAATAAAGTGATGTGCCTTAAAAGATGACATTTTAGATTTTGAGATAACAATATATTTTTATAAAAATAAAATCAGTGCTAGTATCAAATTATACTTTTGCTGCAAATACTATATCCAGCTCTGTGTGATGGTGCCTGAAGAGTAGATTTTACTTAAAATATTTATTAAATAGATTGTGTTTGAAAAAAAAACATTGTTTTATAGTAACGGTATACATATTGACAATCATATCGTAAATATTCTATAGCCCTATATAAAATAAAATAAACAGCTCTGGGTGATTTTTGGATAGTCCAGTAGCCCAGAGCAAAGAAAAGAAAAGAAAAATATTTGTTTGAACAACTTTGGTAGCAATCTTGAACGGTCGAGCTGCAACAGTCCTTGTGTACTCTTCACAGGAATATTTCCTATAGTCTCTGCATTAAACTGGTATACAAGGTAGTATTTTACCATCAAAAACACATCAAGGTTTTATAAATGAGTTATTGGTGTTGTGAACCACGGTTCATCATTCCCATCAGGAGGAGAGACGAGGCCTGTCCTTCCCAAACGCTCACTGACAACCTGATGCGGTGCGTGCGTTAAAGCAGCACGTGTAGCTTCCCAGCAGAGGAGCGTACGGCGCATGCAGAAACGCAAGCACCCTGACAGTGACGGATCAAGCAGCATATTCAAACAGACCGGTGACGCTGACAGACGGTGGAGGAGGACCGCGCGTGCCTCTGTCAGACAGTCCCAGCGGTGACCTGTCCGTCTGCCGCTGGAATGCAGATGCTGGCGGAAACACGGCGTGACAGAGAGGCCATCAAAGCCTGTCCGCAGGAAACATGCTTCAGCATTCAGATGGATATGAGCCTGAAAAACACAGCAGCTCTGGTGACCTACGTCTCACACAATCTCTATATGAACATAAAGTCTACATTTTTTTGCATTTGAGTAGACATTGAAGCGTGCAGTATCAATGTACTGGCAGCAGCTAAAATGTAAGCATTTTATGTCTTTAGAAATGTACAAATATTTACAAATGATTTTGGCGACTGTTTTGAACCGGAATTGCTGGAGCAGAAGTGGTGCAGATGACCAAGTTTAAATGATAGAGAAACCTCAAAGAAAAGCAATTTAATAGGCTACGCAAAAGAAAAAAAAGTATGTGAAATTCACATGGGAATAATAAAAATTAACTAATTTTAACTTTATATATATATATATTCTTAGTGAGTATTTTTGTCTTGTTTTTCCCGTCAAAATATGTAAAAATCCTTAAAAGAGGATCAATTTTCTTGAGAAGCACATTGCATGCCAATAAGGCCAGAAATATAAATGCAAACGACTGCGCAAGTACACACTGTGTTTTCAGTAATGCAAGAGAACGTGCCATGAATGTTCAATAGGGATCCGTACACTTTGAATGTGTAGCCAAGCATTTGTATACTTGCATAAAGTGTTTCTAGCCTAGTTATACCATCTTAAATTCTTTAGCAAGGCTGCTTACTTTCAATATATAACCATTAGTGATGAATAATAACTGTCACACATCTGTTTACACACATAGTTGCACATATTGTTGCATGCGTGCACCTGTGATGGGAAACTGCGACTGCTCACGTTTACATTAGCTGAACGTGAGGCGAAGAGGGTCACCGTCATGGCAGAGTGTGCACATTCAGCCCGAGGCCAGCTAGAGCCCCACGAGACCACCAACACAGTGCCATACCTCATTTCCCAGAATGCATATTCCCATAGCCTGCTCCCTGTTTGCAGAGGACGCATGAGGACACGTGAATTTTGGATGGGATTCCAGCCACCTTGATTATCGCCGACAGAATCAGCTTGACTCTGTGTAGGAGTCGACTGGCGTCCACACTTTTGGACTGAGAGAGAAACAGAAACAAAGTTAGTCATAAGATACACTACAATGTCTGTGGGTGGAGTTTCACACTTCTAGCACAACAAATGCACACTGTTAATTGGATTTCTAAAGCATATTTTACACTATAACTACTGTTAAAATGAGCTCTGAAAGATATTATTTACTATCCAGGGTAAAAATGTAAGTGTATACTAGAGTATCAAGTATCTATACCCAATCCCAGGTATAGATGGGATTGGGTATAGATGTGTGTTGCTGCAGAGATGCACAACATGGCTTTGTTTGGAACCATTTTTGTTGTTACGCCCTGGGGGCGAACAAAGGTCTTCTGTAGTGAATCGATGCGTTTTTTGTATGAAAAATATCCATATTCAGAACATAATAATCACTTTAATCTAGTTTGTGCTCATTGTTGTACACTGGAAGCAGTTCCGGGTGGATGATGTATGGGGGTCAGCTTTGCGCATTGTACACTGTTTGTTCACCCCCCGAGCCATGTGAGGATGTTTTTTTTTATGGATGGGCGCATTTTAATTAAGTGCTTTTGGACTGATGCATGCAACACACGCTGAGTGGCATTACAGCTTGAAAGACCAAAGACAATTAAAAAAAATATAACTCCGATTGGTTTTGTCTGAAAGAAGAAAGTCATATACTACACCTAGGATGTCTTGAGGGTGAGTAATTTATGGGCAAATTTTCATTTTTGGGTGAACTAAACATTTAAGAACGGAACACCAGATCTCAGAAATCCTCTTAATTACACATATGGCGGAAAATAAAAATAATAAGATGAACAATGAAGAAAAGGTGAAAAAGAAAAAGGAAGGTCTATTTTCATGGCAAGAACAGGGTGAAATCATTTACATATTGAAAAATAAAATTAGATAAAGAAAAAGATTTTAAAAAATAATAATGGTAAGAATAGGTTAAAATAAAAACAGGCATATAAACAAAATAATAAACACATTAATTAAAATTGAGATTAAATAGAGAAACATTAAATAATTTACTCTTTTTTTAAAGATTTATTTTAGCATTTTTGCCTTTATTGTGATAGGACAGTATGATGACAGGAAGCGAAGTAGGAGAGAGGGAGGTGGACGGGATCGGGAGGACTCGAACTCGGGACATCCCAAGCGCAACAGCCCTACATATCGGCGCGCTGCCCACGAGGCCATCAGCACCGACCGAAAGATGATTTTTTTAAAGTTGCACTTAAAAAAAAAAAAACATTCTAGAGGTTTTGCCAATGGCACTTTATTAAACATGCCCTTTAGAGAACTTTCTGAATAAAACCATCTGATGACATTAAAGGAATCATTCACGCAGATGAACATTCTCTTATGATTTCCATTTTTTGGTAAAACATTTGTAAACATTTCTTCGCTTATTTCAGTTAATCTCATAAAACCAGCGAGCTAAACCAGTAGTACTGACAGCGCCGTGTAAACATGGCTGAAGGCACAAAAAGTCTCAAAAAAAAGACTCAAACTCGTGATTTCGATCATTCAGTTCAAGCTATTCACCAGCAAAACCCAGTTTCGACTTATTGCTTGTAATGATGGGTGAAACTGAGCTTTTCGAAACTCTGAATCAGTTAAACCATTACACTCTTAAAAATAAAGGTGCTTCAAAAGGTTCTTCAAGCGAAACCATAGAAGAACCATTTTTGGTTCCACAAAGAACCATTCAGTCAAAGGTTCTTTAAAGAACCATCTCTCTCTTACCTTTTTATAATCTGAAGAACCTTATTTCACCACAAAGAACCTTTCGTGAAACAGAAAGGTTCTTCAGGTGTTAAAGGTTCTTTATGGAACCATTTAGACGAAAAAAGGTTCTTCTATGGCATCGTGAAGCACCTTTATTTTTAGGTATCATAGAGCGTTCAATGTTCCTTTCTCTTTGGAGTGTTACAAGCTCTTGGTGCATAAAGAAGATCTGTAAAGTTGCAAAGACTAAAGTCTCAAATCCAAGAGATATTATTTATAAAAGTTAAGACTCTGCCACACACCCCTAAAACGGCTCGTTCTAGCACACCCCCACATATCTACCTCACTAAGTGGGAAGATTTGCATAACGCCGCCCAAATGTTGTCACTCAAGAAAGAATGCGTAACTTTTATTCTCACTGTAGTATTGTTGACGCCGCCGCCATGTCCTGAAGGCGCTGTGTGCTTCGTTGTGAAAGTGAAACTACTTTGTTTGGTCTTCCAAAAGAGGACGATATCCGCTTCATCATACCTGGGTCCGTCACATGTGTTTGCCGCTCATTCGTCGGATCCGCTGGCTGCGCCGTTCTTGACCCCGCCGCCTCAGCTCACTCTAGCCCGCCCTCAGCTCACGCTAAGCGGGGCTTCCCCTCATGCTAGGCCACTGTGTTTTTCGTTGTGAAAGCGAAACTACTTTGTTTGGTCTTCCAAAAGAGGACACGACTACAAATCAGTGGTATTTACAACACTGTTCCAGAACAGTTTAACCCAAATATTCAGATGTATGGAGGACTGTTTACTGATCCTGGGAGAGTAAGGTTAGACTACAATGCCGGCAGTTCTGACTCACGTAAGTACGTTTTCATTTAAATGATTTGCCATTGATGATTCAAACGCGAGTTTTGGCCAGTGTGGATAGCACTTGTTGTTTGTCATTTCTCTGATCACAAATGCAGACAGAGTTTTGTTTACGCGGCGCGATGCAATGCAACGCATGAAAAGACAGTATATGTCATTATAATCAGTAATTTTGTCCCCACTGTATGCAACAAATGCCTCGTTTGTAATGGGTTTTAATGTTTTTGTCTCGTTGCTCCGACCGGGACACGGCATCAACAGTATGGTGAGGGGTGTAACATTTCCATCACACGCTTGAGGTATTCGGTCAATCATAACGCACTGGGTAGCTGGCTAATCACAGCACACCTTGCTTTTTCAGGCCGATGAGCTTTGTAAAAATCGACTCGTTTCAGAAAGGCTGGGCATAGAGGAGAAACCATAATGTACAGTATGTGGGAAATAATGTTTATTTTTTTTTACTTAAACCGCATAAACACATTTCATACACCAAATACACAAAATAATGTTCGTTTTAGCAACATCATTTGAACCCTTTAAGAGTGTATGATCGCAAATGATTCACGTTTCCAGCGCGTCCATCAGATCGCGTAGCGCAAATCTTTTGATTCAGATCGGGACTTCGGAGCGAGAATTAACAAAAAGTTATATTTTCCTACAGTCTGAAAAACGTTGGGTTGTTTACTGTAGGCCTACCCGATATCTGGGGACGTTTGTTTTTGTATGTTTTTCTAACACTGTTACCAAAATATGAGATGTCTAATTAGTTAAAAATTCTAGAAAACATATTCCTATGAAATAAAACCCTACAAAAGGCTATAAAATAAATTCTATAAAATTCTATAAAATAAATTATGCACATTTATTTAGTATCAGTGTAAAATATCATTAAAATACAATTATAATGATATTTTACACTGTTACTGCTAATGAGCTCCAAAGGATATTCTTTACAATTCATGATAAATATTCAAATATATACTGGAGCTTCTGTACTTTTGCTGTCTGTCTTTGCAAGTCATGCAAGTCGATTCTTCAGTTGGCTTCCTTTCCCTGAGAGACAGAAGGAGAGAAAGTGAGGCATGGAGTCACTGCTGGGCTGCATATGATTACACCAATCCAATAAAAGAGCTCATTGCTGTTCTGTGTGCGGCACATTAAAGTGCTCGATGGTAATGAACGTGAATCCTGATATAGAAACCAGCAGCAGATACTTTCACACTACATGAGAGAAACCCTCAGTGTTAAAACACAAGCCATGCTAATAAATTCAAGATGCTGGTTTATATGGATTTTATATATTCAACACAGTGTGCCTCGAGTATATCTAATAACCGGCACTTTCTACAAAAAGATAGGGCTAGAAAATCTTAAAAACTGTGAAAGGTGCTAAACATTCAGAAAATATTCTTTGACTACCTCAGGAGGTCAAACTTATGGAGCCCCGCACATGGCATGCAGGAAAAAAATAGTAGGCTAAATTGTGTGCACTATTTACTATTTCGTTCCCTCAATTTACCATTTCGTTCCCTCGATTTACTATTTCGTTCCCTCGATTTGCTAAATCGTGCACACGATTCGAGGGAACTAAATAACTCGTGTGCACGTTTTAGTACATTGAGGGAACGAATTAGTAAATCGTGCGCACATGTCATGTGCGGGACTCCGTACAAACTAAATATTATATGAGATTTTATATTTTCTATTCATTTTATATGAGAGTTGCTGTTTTTGAACCCTGTTACCAAAATATGGTTTCTAATCAGTTTAAATACATTTCTAAACAGTTTAAAATCAAATAAAAATATATATAAAACCCCTATTAAATAGAATCCTGTGACATAAAATCCTATAAAACAAATAAAATTCTGTAAAATTAAATAAAATTATATAAAATACAAAGGTTATAATTATTAGGAATTCTTTTAAAAAAACAATTCTATAACACAATCAAAAGTTTCAAGCTGAATTTCTAAAATTAGAAATGAATTAAAAAGGTTAGAAATCGTTACATGGTTGAGACCGGGAACCATACTCATTAAAAGGCTCACTCAGGACCTCCGTACCTTGAGTAAGCCAACTTCTTGAAACCTGCTGAAACTTGCTTGCTTGGCCCGTCACGTCTAAAATAAATGCATTTACAGTTTTAATGTTGTAGGTTATATATATAATAGATATATCTTGTTTTTTTTTTAAATAGAGGTTCTACAGAAATGCATTAAAACACAACAAACACCAGAAAAATAAAAGAAAATTAAATGATAAAAAAGCAAAAAGAGCTAAAATGAAAAACTATTTAAAAACAAGAAATCAGAAGGATATTATTATTTTTTTTTTTACTTTGATTTTAGTTCTGTTGCTGCTTTTATTATATGATAATATGAATAAGAACACTTACAATTGCTCATGCTCATTTCCCGTATTTTTATTTTAGATTATCTTTGCCATCAGCTAACATTCACTTACGGTAATTTTTTTAAAATACTACTACTAATATTATTCAATATATCATATCCATTTTTCATGCCTAAATTAACTTGTAGTGTTTAAAATGACTGATTTTATGTTTGTATTTTATTTTTAATTTATTAAGACAAAATAGCATACAATTGTAATATCAGTAATTTATCAGTTAAAATAATCAGTGAAAATAGTTTACTAATTGAAATGAATAAATACAAATAAAAGCGAAAAATTCCAAATGAATTTTTTTTTTTTGTTGTTGTTAGTATTACTATTCATTAAATTCTAACGAATATAGCAAACCCAAGAAACCTAAAATGTAAAGTGTAAAATGGTCTTAATAAGAATCCATTTTTGTAGTGTAGTCTTAAGTGTTACAGTTCTTTGGAGATGAAAAAGTTCTCAATGCTACGTTATTAACTGATATTGTAGTTGTTGTATTTGAACTCACAATGCTGTTTCAAACACCCAAGGATTATCAGAATGGGAACTGTGGAAGCCAAGCTAATGAAATCTCAAGGAATCTCTGCGTGTCCGTCCACGAGGTCGGCACATGAGAGAGGTTCTCACGCACGCAGGACAGCCAGACGTCTTCGTGACCACCACCATCATCACCATCATCACTCTCACGGCCCTAAAGCTCCTTCTAACCTCGACATCTTCGAGCAGCACACCCAGGAAGTCTTAAAAAAACTTGAAATGGGTACTTATGAGGAGGTAAGTGGAATTAATGAATACCGTAAATGCCATTCAGGCTAATCTATAGAGAATCGTCTAAAAAACGATGGTCTTTTAGGATGCCTCCTTTAACCTAACGGTCAATGGCAAGTTCAACAAGGTCTCCACAGCCTCAGCTGCTGTGGTGGAGCGGAGCTTGGACAACAAACTGCGTCTGGTGCTGTGCAATGGACGTATAGTCAGGTAAACCACATTAACCTATGAAGATTATCACGCATTAATCAGGAGCTGCAGTAAATGTAGCTTATGAATCACCACATTGCCAAATACAAATGACACATACAGGCCTTGATGACACTTATTGTTAAATTTAGAAGGATTATGCGAGGTAATAGTCTCGTTTTTTTGGCTTATGTTGGTCATGTAATTTTGGGAACATGTCCTTTTTCCCCATCTGATTGTCCACGCAGCGATAACAGGCAGCATGCTGGAGAAAAAAGACCAAGGATAAAAGAAGACGAAGGCTCCAGAGATGTGAAGATGGATTCACTCAAGATTAAACTAGTACCTAAAGAGGAAGAACAGGAAGTGGATATCCAAATCAAAGAGGAGGATAAGCAGCATCATGTAGCCAGAGACATAAAGCCCTGCGCAGGTACAATCAAGCCTCAAATTCACTACAGTCAATGGATAATATGCAAAAAAAATAATTAAATTAAATATTTTTCAGTCAATATTGTGTGCAATATTTATTTTATTTTCATTTTAAGCAATTTTGTGTACTCTGGTCACTAGATATTAGCATTAAACCACATTGCAGCAGTTTGTATTGCTTATTCTTTCAGCTTGTGCATAAAATATAATAATTAAAAACTATTAGCTATTTTTTCCACAGATTTTAATAAGCAAGAGAGCTCAGATCTCAGGAACAGAGAATCAGTACTTTCAGACATCTCTTCGGACTCTGAATCAGATGTGGAGTACACTACACGGGTATGTTGCCATTTCCCCTCATGCACAGGAAGCGCATAGAGTCCTAGTTTAGGAATAATCCTCTTTTCCTATCCATGCAGAAAAAGAACTGCTCTGAGGGAGAATCTGAAAGCTCTTCAGAGGAAGAGGAAGATGAAAAGATTAGGAGGAGTGGAGACGACCAAAGTAAGACCATAAGTTGCTCCGGCTACACGACGGATACGCATCAATCCAGACAAAACCTTGACCCTTTTGAAAAACGTCTTAAAAGGTAAGAGCCAATATGCTGGGGAACAATTTAGGGTTGTGTGTGTGTTTGAAATGCACTTGGTTTAAAGCTCAATCATGTTTGCAGTGAATCGGCTACCTCGCCAAGCACAGAAGAGGATGCTATCCAGGGAATGCTGTCTATGGCAGGACTTTTGTATTCTCACCACAACAAACCGTCAGAGAAAAATATCCCAGTCATTTCACAAAGAAACCATGGATGTCCCCGAACAACCATCCCTCCCCTTGAACCTACGTAAGAGCTTCCTGATATTTTTGTAAGTGCTAAAAACAAGCACTTTTTTCAGATAAATATTATTTTGATGAACCGCATTAGCAATGTGTTAATGTTTAAACACATTCTCGGTAAGGAAAGAGGTTTTACAACTCAAGGAGAGGAGAATCCCAGGTTCAAACAAGACAAAATTCATCAACCGGGTAAAAACCCAATCTTAATCAGGCTTTCGCCTTTTGTAACAAGGAGAGAAAAATTGCATTTATTTTTATGTTAAAATTTATTAAATGTCGGAGATAGCTGAATGATCTGAAAAGAACGAATAAACTCTAATTGCATACTATGATTTAGAATAGAGGGTCATTTATTCCAATGGCCAATGTTTGGGTTAAATCTTTTTTTTTTTATTATCTTTAGGAGGGCTTTCGGGAGCGTGATTCAGAAGGAGAACGTCACACCACACTCAAGCATAGGATCCAGGAGCACAAGAACTTCATGGACAGCCAGGGCAGTGGCAGCAACAGCAGCAGTGAGGCGTGGAGCAGTCACACACACTCCCCAGCCCATGGGGAAAGCCCCACTTTGGGCTTCCAATACTGTGAAACATCCCTATCGCCACCTCTGCACCCGTCCAAGAGACCTGCTTCAAATCCCCCACCAATCAGCAATCAGGCCACCAAAGGTACAGCATCACCATTTTCTCTACACATTAAATATTTTAACACACAACCTGCACATTTCACTGTTAAGATATTAGTCAATCTTGTTCAGTCATTTTGGTCAGTTTGTGTAAAAAATATAATTGTCTTTTGCTTTTATTGATATTTAACTCCTTTGATAATCCGCCACAGGAAAACTATAGAACTGTTTCATGTATATGTAAGTGTCTTTCTTCTACTCTTACCGCTGTCCATAACCCCACTTATTTTGGAGTTTGTTTTAAAATTTTTGTTTTTGTTTTTGTTGTATGTTTTCATATTTGTTTTAAATTTATTAGTACTGTTTATATTCGTGGTTCAGTTTAATTTTAATTTTTGATGTTCTCGTAGTTTTTGTTTATTTTTGTATTTGTCTGTTATTTCTTACGTTGTTAACATCTGTTTCTGTTATGCTTTTGTTTATTTATCATTTTCTATTATAAAAATAAAATTGCTTAAATTAATCAAATTCAAAATTATAAAAATATCTAATTATAAATTTATTTATTTAATTTTAAAATTGGTATTTTCCTTCTCTCTTGTAGGTAACGTCCGAGAAAGGTATGGCGACAGTCGAAGTGGCAGCGATTGGGCAAGATTGCTCAATGGATGGGCATACCACAAAACCCTTCTTTGTTTAGTTCCATGATGCAGCCGCCGCTTGCAGACAATATTTGGGATGCTGATGCGGGCATGTTAACGGTGACAGGGTATAAATTGACTGTTTGTTGAACACACACGGCTCAAAGCATGTATCTCGGCTACACAATCAATCGCCAAGCTAAGGCAATCGGGTGAAAACGCCTTCACCAACATTTCGTTTCCTAGTTTTGCTAATATTGCATCCCTAGAGAACAACGCGACTGACAGGAATTAAGACTTGGCCAAAAAAAAAAAAACATCACTTGCTTAATTGCTCTCGTTATTTGGCATCATACGATACGATCCGAAGACTCACCATGCACGTGTTTAACTCACTAACACACAAAGCAAAGACGAGCATGCTGCCACAAGGACGCGTCTTCCCACAACTAAACGCATCACACTTTGCGGCGATGTGCAATTTTAAGAAACAGTGATGACCTGAGTTTCATACAAGTTGCGTGACTTTTTTTGGTCTTCTCTTTTTGCAGTGATATGTTGCACCACTTTTCCTAACATTCAGCGCCACTGAAGAAATTTCCCTAACTGCCTGGGCAGGTGCCGTCTAGACAAAATTCACCCAGTATGATGGTTGAAAACTACCTGACCAGATTCAAAAATGATTGACGTCCAGCATCGATATTTTGAGAAGAAAATGTCACAGTGTATTCATATTCATTATACATAGCTCTGCGCTTGAAGGATGCGCTGGCGGTATTTAGGCTATCTTGTCCCTGACTGTTTGCCACCTAGTGGGCATCCGGGCTTGAAGGTATCTATTCCAATGAGGCAAGAAAAACCGACATATTCCCTTAAGGACAGAACATTTATACAGAGCAAATAATTTATTCCTTTATCTTGGTGCTTGATTTTTATTTTCTATACTGTTATTAAATTACGTATTTATTACTGATGAAAGAGAACAATTTATTTCATTGAGGAGGTTTGCTGTTCTGTGGGGTCTTAAATATGCATCTGTTTTGAAACATGTTTAGATATTTGTTGCCATACAGCCAATTTGTGCAAAGGCTTAGCTGTTTTTCAAAATTTCATCCATATCTGTATTGCATTGTGGGTAAGAACAAACTTGTTGTGTAATAAGAAGCTAATATTTAATCAAAATACCTGCCCAAATGGTCCCATTATGTTAAAATCTTTCATTTTTACCTCAGTGTCTTTCACGATGTTTGGGGGGATTGTGCATTTTTGGCTGGCCTTTACTGTTATTCTAAAGATCTGGTTTCAGAAACGTGTTGTTTCCATAAGAATCAATTTCAGCCGCTTCATCAAATTTGAATTGGTGCTGTGTATAGTGAGACGTTTAAGATGGCCAAAGACGGGAAAGAATATATTTACACTTTTTTCCAGTTGACATGTTATGAGTTTGAGCCATGTAACTCAACTGTTTTTTTTGTTATTTTTTTTTTACAAAGAATCCGAAAAGAGTATTTATTTTTTGTAAAGTAAGCTTAAGAGAGATTTTTTTGGCAGTTGTACCAACACCGTGTATTGATATGCCGCATTTTGTAAGATATATGTGTGATCTTGAGGTAGTTTACTCTGGTTTTGTGTGAAAGACCTCAGGTAATTGTTTGAGTTCAAGGTTTTGGATTCCTTTTGATGAATGCCAAATAATGTAATCAAGTCAGGTCTTGCTTTGAATTTTGGTGTCCAGGCAGCAAAAAGGGCTGTTTTATCTAACCTAATATAAGATTTCTTAGTAAATATCACCATGAAAAAAAATTTCTTCTTTTTTATTCCAAGTTTGTTCTCTTTTAAAACATTTATAGCAACTCCAAAATAATCTACAAAGCTCTTCAGGCAATAACGCACATTCCATAAGCTTCCAGGAACTTTCATCACGGATTTCATTGACTCGAATGACTCGCTGAGGTACAAGTACAGCAGCTCAGGGCTCACTTACGGACTGTTTTTCTGATGGACAGCTTTGATACTAATTATTCAAACGGCTTCAGTCAACCCATAGGTGCACAGAATTGAACAGGTCATTACAACCAGCACAGTATTGTTACTGTATACTGTATATCATCTTCCTAGGTTTTTTTTTTGTTTTGTTATGGTGGTGTATTGTAGACCAAGATACTCGAGCATTTTGTTTTGATCCATTTCGAAGACAAAAACCACAATGCCATTAATGCAGCACCTGTTGCTTTTCTCCGTAAGATCCTAGTTTATGGTGCTTTTTGTCTGATTAGGATTTGGGCCAAAGTGCACATGTATTGCAGTCAGAACTTTGAGATTTTTGGTGGTTGTTTGAAGGATTGGAGGAGCAGCTTCTGTGTCTGTCAAAACTTTTTTTTTTTTTTAAATGCTGCACTGCACTAAACGTCCTGCATTAGCTATGTTACACTACACTGTTTTTTTTATTGTTACTGTTTGAACACAAATATCTAAATGAGTTTGATAAACGTCAAAAACATTGCTGGCCTGCAGGCAGGGTTTGTACACTCTAAAAAATGCTGGGTAAAAACAACCGTGGCTTGTGTAAAATAGGACAAACCCAGCACCTGGGTTTGTTTTGTACCCCGGCGTTTTCGTTCTACCCACTAAGGTTGGGTTGTTACCCAACCGCTGGGTCAAAACAACCCTATTGCTGGGTTTGTTCTTATTTTACCCAGCACTGGGTTGTACTGGTTGTACCCAGCATTTTTTAGAGTGTACCATGCAGTACTTGTTGTACAGTATTCAATTTTCTGGTCTTGCAATCAATTACGTGTTTGTTTATGGAGTGTCCTCTCACATTTTCAATGCATTCAAATGTTTAAGATTTTTTTTATATGGTTGTATAATTTTGTTGAATATTTTGTGACACTGTAATCCACAGCTAAGGCTCTTGAAATTGGGATTTTCAGTTGTACAATGTGGCCTGTACATATAAAAAATTCTACGAGTGAATGTGTTTTTGTTTGTTGTTGTTGTTAACTGATTCAAGAGCACTTTGCTTTCCAGCTGCACAAGATTATTCAAAACACAATGTCATTAAATATTAATTTCATTATTTGGGCCTTGAAATAGACCACCATGACTGTTTAGCAGAGGAGATACTGAAAAATAATGTAGCATTGTCTTTTATAATACTTTATTCATTTAGTTTACTTTTATAACACTTTTTTTAATTGTGGTAAAACAAATTTGAACTGGTAACTGATTATAATAGGTAATTAATTAGTTCTAATTATTATTATTAGTAGTAAATTGGTTTCCCACATATATAAATTATATTTTATATATATACACACACACACACCCCACACAACCACACACAATAGATGGAACGATATTCGGCAATGCAGGATTTGCAATTGCATTGTCACAATTTATGCGTCCACATATGAAAAACGCAATTGAAAATACAATTTGCAATTCCTTTTGAAAATTGTCCGGAAAATCGTTCCATACACACGACACACACACCCAGGTTCATTCCCTCAAATAAATTTAGAATGTCTTGAAAGTTCTTTATTCAGAAAATAGAAATCGGTTATTTTAAATTGTAATATATTTCACAATATTAAATTTTTTTTAAATGATGTATTTTTGATCAAATAAATGCATCCCTGATGAGCAGAAGACACTCCTGTAAAAAAACATTAAAAATCATTCTGATCCCAAACTTTTGCCTAGGTATGAATAGTGTTAAACTGTCGTAGTCCTTTGATGGCTAAGCTGATTTTCAGCATCATTACTCCAGTCTTCAGTGTCACTGATCTTCAGAAATCATTTTAATATGCTGAATGTGCTGCTCAGAACGTTTCTGATATTATCAGTGTTGAACCAGTTGTGCATGCTTCATATTTTTGTGAAAACCGTATACATTTTATTTTTTCAGGGATTCACCATATGAAAGAAAGTTTTTAAAAAACACATGTAATTTGAAAATTAAATATTTTGTTATATTTTAATTTCTTTACTGTCCCCGCCAACACTTTTTATCGTTTAAATCCTCCTTACGGAATAAAAAGTAAGGAATTAGTGCTTCTGCTTTTGATCATATGGTATATACATTGTAAAATGACAGTGATGTAATTCATGGCTTACCCAAAACACCTGAAGGAGATCAAAAGGGTACTTTGTAAGCGGTCGAAGCGGACTCTGAGCTGAGGCCTTTGCTTCAGTGTTCTGATATTTCTGATATAAGAGTCGTCTGGTCCATCAGCTGACATGAGACGAAATCCATGTCCGATGAGATTACTGACATTCACTCCTGTTCAGATTACATTGAATATCGAACGTGAAGAGATATACAGTATAAGAAGGGATCAATATTATGGCATTGACAGATGGTTTTAATAAACAATCTTGTATCAAGAAACCACAATATTTCCATTTTCAGTAACATTCCATTCGAATAAACAATTAATTAACATTTTTAACACATGAATAATGTAAAAAAAAAAAAATATTAATATTCTATTATTATATTTATTAGTGAATAAATTGCGCAATTAAATTAAACAATAAATAATTGCATAAAAAATAGGACTGAAAAGTTATACATTTTCATGGTACAGCGAATATATTCACAAGATGCTTCGGTTAAATAAATTAAACATCTAAATTATTTTTTAAGCAATTATTACATTTAATAGTGTGCATATAAAAAGGTGAAAGAGATAAGCGTCGTGTTGAAGAGAACTGAGGAATAATAAAAAGATGTATATAATCTATATTATCATTAAAAAATTAATAAAATAGCAAATAATACAAGAGAGGGGTGTGGAATTACATTATTCTGGTAAACAGGGAAAATAGTATTCCTAAACCTATCAAATCCACAAATTTTCTGTTCAAGTTAATAATTAGAGAGCACAGGCTGTTAATTAAATTTACAAGTAAATAAAAAATAAATAGCAACATTAAATACATTTCATTATGAAAATAATAATACAATAATAAATAAAATAGATAAAGTAATTAAACATTAAATTTGTACATGGAATTCGAAATAGAATAAAAAATAAAATATATAATATAAATCACAATATCAAATAAACATCAAAATGGTCGGATTAAAATAGTACTCAAGATTTGTTCGTGTGCTGGATCCACATATCTTCCATAACCGTTGCAGTAAATTAGTGATTATATTTAAACATTATTAATTTAAAAGTAAAATAAAAATAAATATAAACATTAAACGTACATCTGTAGCGTTAATTTTAAAATCAAAGAAAAAGTAAATGAAAAATCAGATTACAGTGGTCAAAATAACATTAATGTTTCCATTTGAAAGTGAATGAAATGACACACAACTTTAAAAAATTAAAAAAATATTATTTAAAGTAAACATACCATTTGATGAAAGGGTGACAGGGGGGAAAGATGTGTACATTGTCTGTACACATGATAATTCCAAAATCGTTATCAGTAAATTAAATTAAATTATTAAAATAGATAGATATACCTATAGAATATAGCATAATCTAATTTTAAAAAAATAGCGTTGTAAAGGTAAAATAAAAAAGAATTAAATTGAAGGGAAAAATAATAAAAACAACTGAAAATACAATACAAACAATAATACCTACCATTTACATTTTCACTAAATAACACACTATACAATTCCGGCACCTTACCGAAAACATTACAAATTAAATTACCTTACCAAAAAGAATAAAAAATAAAGTGAATACATTTCAACAGTCAAACAAAAAAATGTCAAATTAAATTGAGATTAATTTAATTAAAAATAAAAGTAACAGGACTTCATTTTTGTGCATCTTCTGAATATAACCTTGAGTATGAGTAACAGTAATAGTGATCGAGTAGATGAGTATAATAGTGTAGAAACGTCTCTGTGAGGTTGTGAATGTTGATGTATGAAACAAAAAAAATGCATAGCAGAAAGGAAAGCTTGCATGCGACAGACAGCAGACCGCACAGTCAGTGCAACGGCTTCCTTCATTTCACTCCATCAATCTCTCGCTTTATCTCATCCTACATCAATCCATCATCAGTCATGCTGCTGTACGAGAAGAGGACATAATAAACTATAGCAGCTGCAGCAGGTTTCGTTGGAAGTTCATATTAATTGGTAGCCCATTTAGCGAATTGTGCAGAACTAAGGGGTACTATTCGTAATGAAGCATGTGTTAAGGTGTGAAATTGTTCACATCAATTCCCGTTCTCAAATATCGGAAAAAAAGGGGGGGGGGGAGGTGTGTGGGGGTGGTATGGGGGGGGCAAATAGCTTCGGCATTTAGCAGGAAAAAATGGTGGGGTACCAATCACTGGAATACGTGGAATCCTACGTCAATCTCCTCGTATCATAATAAGAAGAGAAGGGGGGGGGAGAAAAAGATAGGGAGCAAAGAGGGAGTGTATAACCGTATTAATCTATGTTCTACAGAGAAAAGACTAGATATTCAGTAATCTCTGTATTCTCACTGAGTTTGAGTTGTGCTCACAGCGCCGACTACTGTTCACTGAATTACAGAAGTACAGCACAAACCACAATGACTCATTTGATTTTGGGGTGAAATAACAGGAGCATGTTCTTGGTAAAATCAAATTATGTAAAATGACAAATGACACAATGAAAAAAGAAAGAAAGATAGAAAAAAAGAGAAAAAAGTTAATTTTGTATTCGCTTAATTCATTTTATTTGCATTTTGGGGTGAAATATAAGCTGGACATGTTCTTAATAATATCAAGATATTACCCACACCTAAAAGATATGTTGTTTATATAAACGGGGGGTATCAGCCTATTTTGAGTTTATTTAGTGTGTCACAAGCCAGGGGAAAAAAAAAAGGTAACATTAAAAACAAAAATAATAATACACATTATTTGTGGCAAAAACTGTTGTTCAGTACTTCAAATGGTACAGTAGCTTTTAGTAGTTCTTATATATCACACACATCGCTAATCTCTAACATGCTGTTTTGCTGTTTAAAAAAAAAACATGGCAATATTACTTAATAAAAGACATATACCGTTCAAAAGTCTAGGGGGCTGTAGTTTGGTGAAAAGTAGTCCACCAGCTGATGACAAATACAATAAAAACAGTAAAATTGGGAAATATTAC
>JADLZN010001632.1:0-154175 GCA_018155175.1 Sinocyclocheilus anophthalmus
CATGAGTTTGCTAAAAAACACCTGAAGGAGAAATAGAAATAAGAAATAAGATTCTCTGGTCTGATGAAACCAAGACAGAACTTTTTGGCCTTAACTCTAAGCAGTATGTGTGGAGAAAACCAAGCACTGCTCATCAACTGTCCAATACAGTCCCAACAGTGAAGCAAGGTGGTGGCAGCATCATGCTGGGGGGGAGTTTTTCAGCTGCAGAGACAGGACGACTGGTTGCAATCGAGGGAAAGATGAATGCGGCCAAGTACAGGGATATCCTGGACGAAAACCTTCTCCAGAGTGCTCAGGACCTCAGACTGGGCAAAAGGTTTACCTTCCAACAAGACAATAACCCTAAGCACACAGCTAAAATAACGAAAGGAGTGGCTTCACAACAACTCTGTGACTGTTCTTGAATGGCCCAGGCAGAGCCCTAACTTAAACCCAATTGAGCATCTCTGGAGAAGACCTAAAAATGGCTGTCCACCAACGTTTACATCCAACCTGACAGAACTGGAGAGGATATGCAAGGAGGAATGGCAGAGGATCCCCAAATCCAGGTGTGAAAAACTTGTTGCATCTTTCCCAAAAAGACTCATGGCTGTATTAGATCAAAAGGGTGCTTCTACTAAATACTGAGCAAAAAGTCTGAATACTTAGGACCATGTGATATTTCAGTTTTTCTTTGTTAATAAATCTGCAAAAATGTCAACAATTCAGTGTTTTTCTGTCAATATGGGGTGCTGTGTGGACATTAATGAGGAAAAAAAAAATTAACTTAAATGATTTTAGCAAATGGCTGCAAATTATAACACGATTGAGTGAAAAACTGAAGGGGGTCTGAATACTTTCCGTACCCACTGATATATATATCTATAGATATAATTCTAGTTCATATTAAATGCAAAAACGAAGGATCGAACTGATTACACGGTTCTCACATATTAGCCCTTTTGATTCAGCGAATCAGTTCGATAAATGCATTAAGAATCCGTACAACTGCAGCAGCAGAGGACTATTATTCTGTTGCGTGATTCTGCTGAAGAACTGATGAAGGCACGGTTTGATCTTCGGCTGACCAATCACCAGAAAGGGGCGTTTAATCCCCGCCCATGTGTATAAATCGAATATTCAAGCTGTTTATTCTTTTTTCCACCCATGAACGAAAAAACGAAAATTTCAGCTGAATGCTCGTTTTTTGGAAAAAAACGAAAAAGGAGCCGTTTTCTCATTTTCTACTTTCAATATTAAATAAAAAAAAAAAAACGAATGATCGAATGATACACGGACTGGTGAGCACCAGCCAATGAGATTAACGTTTGTGCATAAGTTCCACCTACTACAGGAAAATCCGGCAGTTCTTAAAAGCTGAAGAATTCCAAAGGAACTCTGTTATTTTTACAGGAAAATACAACAAAGTATATCGTTTACATGTAGCACATCAATTCTGCATGCTATGTAAGACTCGCTCTCGCTCTTTGCTCACAGTGAGAGAAAGCGAAGGTGAGTCTTGCGCCTTCACACTAGAAACACATTACGACAAATACACAAACACAGGTGCGCTGTGCATCCATTCAAATTAACTGAAAAATATCACAGATCACTTGACTGAGAGAAAACTCGGAAGCGCTCAGTCAGTGTTCTGTGAGTGAAAATATATCTGTGCTAATCATACTTAGCCTCCAACTCACACACTGGCGAGTAAAATCTGTGAATTTATTAGCCATTGGCTAATATTAGACATCATTTAGTTGCCCAGAGTGAAGATTTAGTCGCATATGCGAGTGATTTACTCGCAAAGTAGAGGGTTGAAAGTCTATGAGCCAAAGGTTACAATGTGCGGCACAATTGGAAAGAGGTTAAATGTTAAAACGGCAAAGCACAAGGGAAGAGAAATGATGGCTGTAGTGTATTTACTGTGCAACAGTTAATTGAGCCTTTCTTTTTAACAGTTTAAATTTTCATTACTGTGCACGTTAAAAACAATTATAGTTTTTCTACGCCCGTGTTCTTTCTCACAGAACCCGGTAGCGGTAGCAAGTAACAAAACAACGTAAAACTCCGGCAAGAAGATAAAGTCCTTTTTGCAAAATCATAGACATGTATTTACAAATCAGGTATAATGGGAACACAGAATGATCTTGGAGAGAGCTTTACCGAGCTGACTGCTGTAACCGAACGCGACCAGGGTTTAAAGGCTGAACGACTGACTGACAGCCACAGAGGAGAAAAGAGTTTGTGTGAACTTTAATGTAAGGACTTAAATATACATATGTAGCTCACATTAAGCTATCGTATGGCATCAGAAGTAACACCAGAATAATCGACAGAGGAGAGAGAAAAAAAAAAATCCGGATTGGATTCAGCCTCTCTGACGATGCTGACTCGAGGAAAAAGGCACTATCGAGCCGATACACGATATGAAGATCGGTATCAGACGAATCCTAATTAAAAACAAAACGACTAGCAGTCTGTGAGTCAGAACCGCCGGCATTGTAGTCTACTCTACCAGAATCAAGAAACAGTCCTCCATAAAATGCACTGAACACATCTGAATATTTGGGTTGAACTTGGGAACAGTGTTTGTAAATACAGTTTAACACAGATTTCTAGCGTGTGCCTCTTTTTGGAAGACCAACAAAGTAGTTCGCAACGAAACACACCCCCCACCGAACATCCTCCACGCTAAACATGCCCGGTTTGGCGGGGGCAACAATACTACAGTGAGAAAGTTTACGCGCCTTTCTTTGCGGTGAACATGTGGGGCGGCGTTATGCAAATCTTCCGACATTGTGATGTAGATATGTGGGGGCTTGTTAGAATGAGCCGTTTTAGGAGGGTTGTGGTTGACTCTTAACTTTTATAAAAGAATATCTCTTGTATTTGAGACTTTAGTCTTCAACTTTACAGATCTTCTTTATGCACCAAGAGCTGTAACACTCCAAAGAGAAAGGAAAAACTTGAAATCGCATCATATGACCCCTTTAAAGTAAAAGCTTTATAAAAATCAAAAACGTCAAAATATCTTGAGCTTGTGTTAACCACAGACCTTATTTCAGGCATTTAACCAAAAAATCATTCAAAATAATTGACCTGTGATGGAAACCGGCTGTGCAAAACGCTAACTTGTTTACAGGTTTTGGCCTCCAAAAAAATACGTCATCCCTTTTGTGTTGTACATTCGAGTGAAACAAATCATCAAAAAAGATGGATTTGACGAGAATTTGGTTCTGTGCATTGGTTGTTTATTGGATGGAGGCAGATCTGAACACGAGCTTGCTGTTGATTGTAAGGAAGGGCTGGGGTTTAAATAGACTGAATGATTGGAGAAGTCAGTCATTTCACTGAAACATCGATATATTGATTAAAAATGGTAAGGTCAAAAAAAATTAAACATGCATGAATGAATCATTCACAACATGCATTTAGAAAACATGAATTTCCATTTCATGCCAACTTTAAACCATCTGAACTTAACAGGTGCAGTGTGGGAACTGAGGGATTAGGGAAGATGTAGTTAGAAAAACAGAAAAGATAAGACAGTGTTCTTCAGCATGAAAGTAAACCATTTAAACCATTGTTTGCTCTCTTCACAGGTTCAGTGATACCATCACCAGACATGGGAAATCGCGTTTCTCCCCTCTTGTGGCCACGATGAAGATTGGCGAGATCTGCCAACTGATTTGCAAACCTGAGTATGCCTATGGAGCTGCTGGCAGCCCACCCAAAATCCCACCCAACGCTACCCTTGTGTTCCAGGTGAGGTCCAGATGCATGTGAACAGGATATTCAGAATATTGTTTTGTATAATAAAGAAAATTGTAAGGAGTTTGTGTATTGTCTGGCAGGTGGAGTTGTTTGAGTTTCACGGGGAGGACATCACAGATGAAGAAGATGGTGGAATTATTCGCAGGATCATCACTAAGGGGGAGGGGTACACAAAGCCTAATGAGGGTGCATCTGTGGAAGGTGAAACACTGCTCTTATTCCTCCAACAATCAATAAATGGAGAGCAATTCATCTACATGTCAGTCTGCAAGGGTCCACTAAATGAGTAAAGCAAATGTTAACAGAAGAATGAAGCGAAACTAATTTAAAGAAACAGTTGACCCGAAAATTGCTTTCTCCAGTGCACTATTCCTTTAATCATTTTGTGTGAGTGCACTCTTTGCAGTAGTTAATCGTTCTATTTCTTTGGGTTAGTGTGGTTGGAGGGCTGTCACGAGGACCGCGTTTTCGACGAGCGTGAGCTGAAGTTTGAGGTGGGAGAAGGAGAAAGTTTGGGTCTGCCTCCAGGTGTGGAGAAAGCCCTGCAGGCTATGGAACAGGGAGAAGAGGCACTCTTCACCATCAAACCAAAGTAAAGACACATTTCTTACAACTGCAAGCAGTGTCTGTTGATGTCCATGCTTTATGTTCGTTTATTTATGCGTGATCATTAATCTTAGGTATGGCTTTGGAACTGCTGGCAGCAACAAATTCGACATTCCACCTAATGCTACGCTGCAGTACAAAATCAAATTGAAAGCATTTGAGAAGGTCAGTGTGTGCTCCTAAATAAAAGCAGTGCACAGAGGAATTCACTCAGGAAAAAGCCAGTATATTGGGATATTATGTTTTTGAGGTTAACATTTAGGGAACTTTTGGGTATGTAATATAACATTTACTTGTTCCTTGATATAAGGTCATTGAATCCATCCCTAAAAACAACAATAATTTGTAATATGTTTTCTAGCTTTATTTTTTTTTTCTAATCATGCTTTAAGATTAATTACAGTCTGTAAGTGATCAGTTAAGCAGTAATGTCTGTACACAGTCATTGTCATGAATGGATATGAGCTTAATATGTTGTGTTCTCTCATACAGGCAAAAGAATCCTGGGAGATGAACACGACTGAGAAACTAGAACAGAGTGCCATCGTCAAAGAGAAAGGAACTCAGTATTTTAAGGTAGCAGAAATGTCATACACACTGACATGTTATTCATCCACTACGTCCCATTTTAATCTAATCTAAGTACACTTTTTAAGAATTGGAGTGTGTTTTCTGTGCACAGGAGGGGAAATATAAGCAGGCAGCCACGGAATACAAACGCATTGTGTCCTGGTTGGAGCACGAGTCTAGTATGCAGCCGGACGAGGAAGAGAAAGCCAAAGCTCTGCGATTGGCTGCTCATCTCAACCTAGCTATGTGCTACCTAAAGCTGCATGAACCAAATCCTGCCCTCGAGAACTGTGACAAGGTAGGAAATGAACAACATTGTTAATGCTTGCAATGGTCATGCTTACACAGTCATATTTAAGGGCTGCAAAAGTTAATACATTAAGTTTATTAAACATGTTAATAAATGACCCTTAAATTGTAATGCCTTTATTAAAATGGTTAATGAGCAAAAATCATTCATGTAAATAAGCATTATTAGTTATTTTTGAATATTTTTATTTGGCTTTTTTATTTTAGTACTTGTTTATTTTGAATATTGTTGAGTACTTATTTATTGTTGAATATTCTATTTCAGTTACATTTCTAATTTCTGTTTACATTTTTTCTAATGTTTGTGTGTTTTTCATCATCCTTAGCAAGTATAAAAGCCAAAAAAAGGCATTGGACAGAGTTTATCTTTATTGATATTCACTCTTGAATCCTAAATTGCAGGTTATATTAAAAAGAGACCAAACTGTTCTCATTTGTCCTGATTTCTTTTTGCTTTCTGTATTTTTGGTGTAAAGGCACTGGAGCTGGACGCAAATAACGAGAAGGCTTTGTTTAGGCGAGGAGAGTCATTGATTGTCATGAAGGAGTTTGACCGGGCGAGAGCAGACTTCCAGCACGTCACTCAGTTGTATCCAGCCAATAAGGCTGCGAAGAGCCAGATTGTGGTCTGCCAGAAACATATCAAAGAGCAACATGAGAAGGACAAACGCCTCTATGCCAACATGTTCCAGAAGTTTGCAGAGAGAGACGCCAAAGTAAGTGTCTACGGTTACTAGCTCTTAGTCATTGCACAAAAGATTTAACCACCAGATAGCTGTTGTCTTCTAACTCATGATGTTGTTTTTTGTGTGTGTGTGTTTTTTATTTTCCAGAAAGAGTCCGAACAAGAGAAGGAGCAGGAAAAGAAAGAGAATGGTAGTACAATAAAAATAGATGAAAACGGAGCCCAGGAACAAACCGCAGCATAATAGCGTGCTTGCGTGTGCGTCTATTATTTACGGTCTTCTGTGTTATGTTTTGTTTTTTAAGAGGTTTTTTTGTACCTTCTATAATATCTGTCCCCCTGAAGCGACTGTGTTTGTGCGAGTGAGGAAGCGTACTTGCTTTGGTTTCTAATCTAATGTAGCAAGTGGTTTGCTTTTGTACTGTGGCCAGGTGTGCACTCGCATATGATTGCACATGTGTATGAATGTTTGTGCGCGATACTGTAAGGCAGCTAGTCGGCCTGGCCATGTTCTCTGCTGCGTCTCTCTGAGATGTGGTGGAAGTAAAGCGAACTCGTTCTTTGTCTGTAGCCTGTACTGCAGCCTCTCGCGTGGGCGCAATCCCGTCGCCCCTCCTTAGAAACTCTTGAGTAGCACTGCTGTACAATAAAGCGCTTTTCTGTCCTGACACTAAACTTTATGCAAAGTGCATGGAAATGATCGCCAGGGCAAAAAAGACTGTTTTGATTTCTTTGACTAGTAAACATTTGATTTGTTCTTTTTCCTTTTTAAAAACATCTTTCCACTGTTAAATTCGTCATGTTTAATGCGTCACAACTGGAAGCATTTCAATAGTGAATCTCTGCTGACGTTTTGCAAGCATTTTAGAGGAGAAACCACGCACCTTACTGTCGCCCGAACCTCGCCCCTCGTTCCGCCCTTACTCATCTCAGCCCTGTGTGCGCTTTTGGTAGTGGTTAGGTGAGCATCTCATCCAATCTGGGCTGAGATGTGGCTTTTTAACTACAGGTGAGAACATTCAATTAGAACTGCAGTCCTGTTTTGCGTTTTGACCTTGTATCTCCTCTGTGCACAAGAGATCCCATGTTTCTCTCATCCTCGTGCCACCCTGGTAATCTGAGGTTGAATGTCATGGCAGCCGCGGCTCTGTGTTGCTAGCGCTCATGTCGGCGGGCGTCTGTAGGGTGGTTTGTGCGCGACACTCCGTACGTTCTTTCAGTCCTCGTCGCGGATGCCCCTCTGCAGGCTCGCCCTAGCAAACTACCAAACCACTACCAATCCTCCTGCTGTCGTGTTGTTTGTCAGCTTTCGTACAGCGGTGACACTCCCACAGCTGTATACAAAGTGGTTCTCTGCCCAAGATACATTGCCTCGCCACTGTGGAACTTCTGCACACGCCCGCACCCCTAGATTTGCCCTCGCGCGCCACACGTCCTTTTCCCGGAAACGACCTCCGTCACTACACCCCCAAGCCCCCACGCCAGAAACACCAACTGATCGATGAAACAGACGAACAACACCACGCACCACAGCACAACGACCCTACTCAGACACATATAAGCTGAACCCTCCCACCCGCACACCCACCACCCCAGCACCAAGCAGACCCGCCCGACCCGCCGAACACAACTGGTGTCAAAAACAATTTTCACAGAGAAAAGTGCTCAATTTCTCAAATTTCTTCACCCCCGTTAATGGGTTACTTGACAGGCCAAATGTGAAATTCTGAACGTAGAGAATAGTATTTTCTATCCAACTACTCTATTTTTTTTTTTCTCACTTTGAACAGGTTTTTCCAGGGTTTTTTTTTTTCTACAATGACATTTTCAAGCACCATCACTTCTCAGGGTTTTGCCGGACAGATGACACCCTCGCCACCCGGCATCAGTCAGCATTTACAGTTGGTTATCGTCCACGAAACGTCTGACGAACTTTTTGCACACAAATTTCAGACATTTTCATACAGATAAATTTTTATTCAATTATTACCTTGACCCAAATTGTAAAAACAAATAGACATTGTTATAGTGGGTCAAACCCAAACAAACACACACACAGACATTCCAGAACAATATTTATGTCCAGACAACCAACCATACACGTGATGTTACCACTTTGTAAGTAAAGTTTGAAAACTAGCAGCTTTGTCATTACACCCGCAGTGTCAGAAAATCCATACAACTATTGTCTTTGACAGGCAAGGGCGCGCTGGAGTCAAAAAGGTTGAACACACTGCATTAGCCAACTTGTTTTGATAGGTTTGTATATTGAAACACTTCACCATCTAAATTAACCAGAATAAATTGAAGGGATGGGGGTATAGAGTAGCACTATCAGTAGAATATGCAGCCATACAATAAGAATAAACGTGTGAAAAAAGCAAGTAAGTAGGCATGGCTACCACTTTTTTTGTAAAAGTGCATTGCTGTGGAACTTGAAACACTGACCAAATCCAAGCCCACTAGACAGTGAAAACCTGACCCTCCTAAGTGTAGCTGTAGATCAGCCCCACCGGGCTCCCTAAGGAACTGGCCCATCCAACATCACACAACCACGCTACCCCCAATACCCCCGGTACTCCCCCCCACCTCACACCCCTCCTAACTAATCCAATATACCACCTCCTCAGACGCACACAGGTTGTCTCTCGCGACCGGAGTTGGATTAGGATTCTAATTAGCACCATCTAAAAAACAAACAGACCCCGCCCCGCCATCCGATGTGGCAAACAAATTTCTGTATGTGTTTTTCTTTATTATAAATTGAATAGAACATGCACCCGCTTAAAAAGCCTTGTCTTATATTTAAAGACGAACACGACATGCCACAAATATACAACACTGTTGGACCCCAAATATGTAAAACCAAGGGGATTCAAAACATACTCCATTTTAAATATAAAACACATCAGCAAACAAACAACCCTCCCGCCTGGAACAGTTACTGACCATTAGAAATTACCTTCATTGAGGAGATATGTTTTAAATATATTTGATATTGAAAAAATAAGTAGCATTGCACACTTGTAAGGTATTAAATAGAACAGTGTACACCCCACTGTACCTCCATACAACACACATCCAAAAACAACAACACTAACACATGAACACCCAAAGACACGCCACCCAGTATGAAACGCAAAGCTTCTATAACGCAGCGTTAATTTTAGGTCATGGCTTTGAAACACTGGCATCTTCCCTCATGTCCGCGCAGTGGTCACTTGGTTAACACGGTATTGGGGATGGTAAGTCCCCGGCGATAGGCTGGTTGTATCTGCTAAAGCTTTCTCTCTCTTTCTTCATTTCGCGTTCAATGGTGGCCCATGCCACATCGTGAAAACACCATTGACATGAAGACAGAATAAACCGCTGCAAAAACAACAACCCGAGCCCACCAGACAACAGTCCAGCAGGACTACAGGTTTATCAGATCAGCTGGCCGCCCACCACATCCAACATTTTCCTTTGTCCTTATGGACTTTAGGAGATGTGTAAGTTAGCATTTAAAAAAGGACTAAATGCTTTGGACAATAAATACTGAACATTAAAACGTGTATAGCAAGTGAATGAGACAAAAAAAATTATATATATTATTTTTTATCCCTTTCCTTTAAGATTTAAACAAGTATTATCTATCTATCTATCTATCCAATATTTTTAAATATTGCTATAAATGGATAAAAATGCCTAACAAAGATTCTATATATGGACTGTGTGTGTGTTGGAGTAATTCACACTGAGATCAGGTGGATGGTCACTCAAGGATGCTTTACTGGGCCTGACAGACAAAACTGGGACAAACACGTCCAAAAGGCTGGTTAGAATACATTGCATCGATGTTGCATTTCAAGTCTTAGCAGCAGGGAGATTATAGAGACTCTGCTGTTGACATTTTCTCTAAAGTGCACGTGATATAGTGGGCAAAAACCTCAAAATAAAACATTAAATAAAATAAAACACTAATACAGTCCATTTACATTAATACAGAGAAACTGTAAACTTAAGTGACCGATATTTTACATATTTTGTATAAAAGACAGAACGGAAATAATGCAGCCCTAAATTGGCGCCGCTACACACTTCAGCATGTGCGAGTGCATACATGTGTGCTAATAGCTAACATTCAACTATAGCTGATATTATTTTCACACAGATCATGACAAAACCGAACAAAACACATACCTGGGACAAACACGTCCAAAAGGCTGGTTAGAATACATTGCATCGATGTTGCATTTCAAGTCTTAGCTAAATGAAATAAACAGAGGTTCGGAGTTCACAAATAGGGCAATAAACACTTCATTTGATCATTTATAAACTTGGGCTTGAAAACAATTCAAACTTAGTTTTTAAGACAGAGCAATCATTTATGCGACTTACCAGCAGGGAGATTATAGAGACTCTGCTGCTGACGACGTAGCTCCGCCCCGCAACATCATGTGCGCAATGAGTGATGCAACAGCCAATGGGAGTTTTCCCAATTTATGCATGAATTTAACTAATTATTTTAACTCCGTTACATACACCCCCCTTAAATTCTGCTAAATTGGGCTAGAACCAGCATATGTAACAAACAGAACATACAGTAAAGATTTCAGAAACAAAGAAAAAAAACACAGATATGAGTACAAGAGCTTTACATTACAGTATGTCAGAAAGTCAATCCCTTCCCAGGAAGTGTGTAAGAATGGAATGGTACCAGGTTCCACACTTAACACAGACTAAAGGAGGTGCAGCCTACACACTCCTAGTAGTAATATATGTATCTCTGCTCTTTGAACTTCTTTTAGTGCACAAAACAAACTCCTCAGACTTTAAGGGAAAAAAACTCACTTCACAGTCAAACTCTTAACACCACAATTGGGTCTTAGATATAAATCATCATTCAGACTCAAGTGCACTAAACAAAAATGTTCCTTATCAAATCAACAAAATTTGATCCCTGAAAAATGACATGTGTAACACTGTTTGAATCACTTCCCACAACTTTTTGATCAATTTCACAAATAAGTCTGTTAGGGGGCCTGACTGATCTCCCTAACCGTGTGGTTATGTGGCTTGTGCGTGTGCTTGTGGGCTGTTTGCAGATGACAGGGACTGGTCTGTTATCAGGTTCTTGCACGCAACTGGATGACTCATTTGGCTCAGTAACGGTTAACCTCTCTGTACTCTTAACAGGTTCAGGAACATGCTCGGGTTCTGGACTGTTTTGAACATTGTCAGAACACTCTGAAGCAGTCATCTCATCAGGGATGTCTAAAGCTCCATCACAATTGGTATCCTGCATTTCATTTCTTTCATGCGTTCTATCCATTTGCAGTAACCATTCTGATGTCTTTGAAACAGGATCAGTATCGTCCATCAGAGCAGAATCAAGAGCACTGCCACGGGTAGCACGTGTGGAATTTGATCGAACAGATTCCTCTTCGTCATCATCCCAGGATAAGAAATTCACTGGAAGTAACAGATTTCTGTGCACTACTTTTTCTCTGCCAGTCTGAGCATCCTTAATCCTGTACACATTAATCTCTGGTCTCACTGATTGTACTTCGTAAAGAACAGAATCCCACTTGTCTGCAACTTTCTTCATGCCTTTCACTCCACGATTAGCCAGCAGAACTCTGTCTCCCACTGCTAAGGGTGTACCTCTGACCTTTTGATTGTAAAGAATGGCATGACGGTTCTGTTCTTTGAGACTGTGTTTCCGAGCAATTTCAGCAGCTGTGCTCAAGTCTCTTCTCAATGTGGTGACAAACTCATGACGGCTGACCACTCTATCATCACAAAGGACATGCTGAAACATGATGTCAATCGGCAGCCTCGGGATACGCCCAAACATAAGATAAAAAGGCGCAAACCCGGTCGTTTCATGCACCGTACAATTGTAACCGAAGGTTAAAGTCTGTAGAAGCTGTGGCCACTTCGCCTTGTATTTGACTGGGAGAGCTCTTATCATATTCCCCAGAGTTCTATTGAAACGTTCTGCTAAACCATTACCCATAGGGTGGTATGGTGTGGTGTGCGATTTTTGAATACCAGCCATCTCAAGCAAGTTTCTAATGATTTTGCTTTCAAAATTCGCACCCTGGTCCGAATGTATTCTCTTTGGAAATCCATAAATACAAAAGAAGTCATTCCAAAGGCGACGGGCAACTTGTTTTGCAGACTGGTTGTGACAGGGGAAGGCGTGTGCCATTTTAGAGAAATGATCAGTCACTACTAAGACATCGACGACCTTCCCTGAAGTTTGTTCAGCACTCCAAAAGTCAATACAGACGAGCTCCATAGGCTCAGAGGTCCGAATGCGCTCAAGAGGCGCACGAGCATCTGGCTCCGGAGTTTTCCCAACCACACATCTCTGGCAGTTCTTCACATACAGCTTAATGTCTTTACTCATCCCCGGCCAAAAGAATCTTTCAGCTGCAAGGGAGAGAGTTCTCGCACTCCCCTGGTGTCCGGCGGCATCATGAACACCACGGAGAACATCATGCTTTAGGGAATCAGGTACAACGTATTGAAGAAGCTTCCTGTTCATCAGCCGATCCCTCTTTACTCTGTACAGCACATGATTACGGATCTTAAGCTTTTTCCAGTGCTTCAAAAGGTATGTCACAGGTCTAGGTTCCTTTGCTCTCTCACTCGACGTCACGCAGAGGGCGTGGCCTCCTCAACCTGTGCGCGCACTGATGTGTGAGGGACGCTTGCGGACGCTGAATCACAGAGAAGAGAAGGAAATGTGAACCAGTGTGACGCGACGTCGGCTTTTTCCACCTGGTTTGAAACCGGGAAAGCGTGTGCCGATGGTCTTTACAGCGGTTTTCAACTTGTGTGAACCACACGGAGCCTGAAGCACTTGAAGATGATGCTCAACTTTTTCCCCGTGCGGAAATTCAAGCGCAACGGCAGATACATTGTGTTCGGGGCGGTGCTGACTGTCGCGTTACTGGCGGTATATCTGGAGTTCATGGCCACGAGCGACGAGTGGAGCAGCACTGGTGAGTGACTTCTGATGCCCTGTCACTAATTACTGGTTACTGATACATTCGTTATGCTAATGGTTACATATAAGGCCAAGTTATGGTGATGCTTTACAATAGGGGTCAGTTTATTAACTTTATTTAATTGACCATGTATCACGAACGGACCATGAACAGCATTTAATGGACTAGGTAATGATTCCCAAACTTTCTGTCAGCCGAACCTATTTGACCTAAAAGTGTACGGTTTCTGATCTCGGTTAATGGTCACATGACACGCAGGTAAACAAAATATGTAATCTTTTTTTTTTGTATTTTACTTGTTTTTATATTTATTAATAATGTTCATATATTATTTATTTTTGTTAGCAGACTGAAAATCAATCGCGTCGGGTGGTTCTTGGCCTCCACATCATGCATTTAAAATCCTTTAATGCACAGAAACCCGTTGATTATCCCTTACTTAAGAATGTTAACCGAATATTATCAATATCTACCTTATTAATTCCATTCTATTGTCATGTTTCTATTTCATTCTTACGTTCATTCATTCACCTAATCTTTTTGAAATTATGGTATATGTACAGTTAATTAAAACCAATTCTATAATTCCGGTTTCGAAACTTAACCTTCCACTCTACCTATACCTTTGCCTTATAATATTCCATTCTACTCATCCCATAACATTCTACTTCGTCCTAGCTATATCGTGTTTTTCTAATTGAGTATTACCATTTCGCATACAATTCCTTTTTAAGTTTGTGTCCAGATTTTGCTCCTACATTACGTGCAGTCCCAATTCTACGATACAGTTGCCACGATTTGTATGAAATTGTAGTGCACTCAATGGTCCTCCGTCTGCAGTTGCTGTGAATGGGTGCCGTCAGAATGATAGTCCAAACTTTAAAAAACATCACAATAATCCACAACTCTCTAGTCCGTCAATAAACGTCTTGTGAAGAGCTGAAGTGTTTGTAAGAAACAAATCCCTCATCCACCATAACTGCAAGCCAAAATATGTGTACATAATCCATAACATTGGGAAAAAGTCCATCCCCTGTTGTCATCGCTTCACATCCATTTTGCTTGTACTGTGCTTTCTCTTCAGACTTTCTCTCCTGAGTCAAAGCGTGAATACTTTTTTTGGTTTATTTATTGCTATTACTATTATTGGACTATTAATTGAGCTGGAGTAAAGCACATTTTATTACAAATCTGCACTTTTTGTGCTCACATACATTACCTGTAACTGGAGTGTTGTTGGTCCTTGTGAGTTATTTACTCAGTTTTGTTTGACTCTCGTTCGACGGCGACCCAATAGTGCCCATTACATGCTAAATTTCGCTCAACTCTGTTCCGAGTAAACAGACCACATGTTGGAATGGACTAGGGTTAGTGTGTGCTGAACTATTCCTTTAAGAAGAGTTTTTCATGGTGAATTGCTTCCATTATTATTACACACAATGCAATGCAATATACAATACAACATGCAAACAGTACAGAACAATGAATTTAGTGCAGTGACAGAATACATTGTGTTGATGCGAACATGGATATGGTCAGTGTGCACGCAGACACAAGAACATTAGGCTGGTTGTTTCTGCCCTGCCGGTCTAGTTAGTTTCGTTACACCTGCTCAAAATCAGGGTGTTTCCTTCCCATTCCCAGAGTGATTCACGGTGTCTACTCTGCTTTTCTTTTTTCTGCTGACTCGGGGACCTTGAAACATATAGCAATTTTTAATCATGTTTTCTCATTGGCCCTGATTTGCAAAGGCTGCACAAAGAGAAGATCATGTGATTGAGGAAACTTGAGAGATGTCTAGTGAGCTCTGATTTGCAGAAGGGGTTTGTCATCTTGTTTGAGGTCAGTATCAGGTCAAAGAAGCAGCACCAATGTCACACCAGCTGGACCTCAGGCAGCTAAAATGATACTTGAATAGTAAACATACACTGCCCTGTGAGCGAAATCATATTTAAAAGCAACAACTGTCCGGTAGAACTTTGAGGAGGAAGCTTGAATGTGATGAAGTACTTTGTTCCTTCTGTATTTTTAAAAGAAATCCAGAAGTGAATGTTTGACCTGCACATGGCATCACTGACACGCTCTTGTGAGTCCGCTGGCCATGAATTCACATGCATGCCATTCCTTTGTGAACCTGCATATATTTTGCATGCTGACGTTACACATACTTTTTTATCCTCCTGGGGTAATGTTATTTGCATATTTATGAGGTTAATAAAATCAATTGGACATGCTCACAATATGAATTAAATTTACATTTACATTTACATTTACATTTAATCAATTAGCAGACGCTTTTATCCAAAGCAACTTACAAATGAGGACAGTGGAAGCAATCAAAATCAATAAAAGAGTTATGATATGCAAGTGCTATAACAAGTCTGTTAGCTTAACGCAGTACATGTAGCAAGGTTTTTTTTTAATTATATAATAAATAAAAAGAAAACAGATAGAATAGGAAAAGAATAGAGCAAGTTAGTGTTAGAGGTCTTTTTTTGCTTTTTTTAATTGTATAATAAATGAAAAGAAAATAGATATAATACAAAAAGATTAGAAAAGCTAGTTTAGTGTTTTTTAAATAAAATTAGAATAGAGAGTGCTAGAGTTAGAGGGTCAAAAAAAATGGAAGAGATGTGTTTTTAGCCGATTCTTTAAGATGGCTAAGGACTCAGCTGCTTGGATTGAGTTGGGCAGGTCATTCCACCAGCTGGGCACAGTCCAGGAAAAGGTCCGTGTGAGTGATTTTGTGCCTCTTTGGGATGACACAATAAAGCAACGTTCACTTGCAGAACGCAATATGAATGCACGCAAACCTTTCCTTCTTTTAAATATCATCACGTAAATCTGTTGTTTAAACTGTTAACACATTAAGTTTTTTTCTCCAACTCTGAAAACTATGGAATGAAAAAAATAATAAAGGTAATTGTGACTTTTAATCTCAATTCTGACTCTTTTTTTTTTTTTAATTGCAATTCTAAATTTATGTCTCATAATTCTGACTTTTTTCTTTAGAATTCTCCAATACAAACTTGTGGGGGAAAAAAAGTTTGATCTGAGAGATGTAATCTCAGAGTTGTTTTTATTCAATGGCAAAAACAGGCTTTTCTACAATGCAATTGACCCTTCGCCAGCAGTTTGATTGACAGGTGATCTGGCCAATCATAACGTCGAATCTGCTATTTTGTTCGATAAACAAACCAGACAGGATAGTATATTAACGTTGGTGGACTTGAACTTGAAAAATGGAGTGATACCTTCTGATGTTCATTCATGTTTATTTTGTGCTATAACTAACAGAGATGATCATTTCATGTGGTGCTTGACACTGAGGCCTACAGCAATTTATCACAAACCAACTAAAGAGCCACAAAATGTTATTTTCATTGTTTAAATTCTAAAAAATGAAAAATTTGAAATCTTAGACTTTTTGCATACCAAATGTAACGTCTCTGTCCAAACCTGCTTTGTCTGTCCACAAGCGTTGTCCTGTTCCTCTTTGCTCCACGATTATTTTTTATCTATGTATTGTGAGAACATGATGTGAGAGCTTGTCGGACGTAGCAACAGTAACTAAGGGTCAACATGTGTTTTATTGTTTTGTTTGTTTTTTTAGGTAGATGAAATCGTTTTAATGACCTCAATGAGATTACACAAACTTCTGAAACATTTTAAAACAGTATTTGAAAAATTTCAGAATTGTTTGTATTGATTCTGTCATTGGTCAAAGCTGTTGGTAGATTCCTCGTTTTTGACGCTACCATTTCATGTAGTCAGTCACAACAGAAATCAGTTGAAGTGACCAAATATAGTGGGCCAAATATTCACCTAAAAAAAGAAAAGGCTGTCCTTTACCTCACCATCAGTTGCTTTTTGTGTTCAACAGAATAAATAAATTCAGGTATTTTTGGAACAACATGATGGTGAGTAAATATTGTGACAATTTTCATTTCTGGGTGAACTGTAATGAATGGGTGAGTAGTGCCAATCTGTGAAACCTAGTAGCACGTTTAAGTGGTTTTTAAAGTTTTTTTTATTTTTATAATGCCTAAATTGGTACCAATCTTCATGAAAGATGCACCATCGTCATTTTGTACAACATTTGCAACTGCTTATAATCGCTTAATTCGATGGACCACAATTATCAAATTGTGTCATCCGTTATAGGGACTACTGAACAGACGTTTAGATGTTTTGTACTGTTTCCAGTGTAGTTTAATTTAGTGTAGTTAATTTTTGAGCCACTAGGTGGTGCTATTCTATTTGTTTTGACAGTAACCTCTGACCTTAATAGTATCTTGTTTTACTCAGTTGATGCTGATAGTCACAGGGTTAAAGCAGCTATTTTCAATCTTTTCATCATCTTTGAAATAATTTAAAGAAGCTTTGTCTGTTAGTATTAAAGTGTTTACAATAACTTTATCATCATCTTATATTTGGTATTGGTGATGTTATTCAGGATAAATTTTATGTTTTGAGAGGTTATTTTCAGTACAGTGTTACATGCATTTGCGTTATTATTGTGTATAGTATATGCAGTTATCCCTTAAGTGAACTGTTACATATCTTTAATGCTCATTCTTTAGAGATTTTTTTTTCATTTTGTTTTTGGTATTTCAGTTTTACTCTGTTCCACTTATATTTGGGGGTCATAATAAATCCTTGCTTCAATTCAACGTCACTGTGGAAGGAGTTATCTATATGCCTAGTTCAAGAAGGGGAACTCTTTAACGAGGGCAGAATAGTAAAAAGACATTTATCATTGATTGTTGCATCGGTGAATAGGATTTCAAATTCTGCTTTAACCTCAGAATGTCTTCAAAAGGGAAACAAAGTATGGAAACCAGATCAGTGTGTTCGTGATCATCAAGACGGTCAAGCAAGTCTGCAGCAAGTGTAGCCGCATTGGAGGCCCGTGCAAAGGCAGCACTGACTAGAGCAGCGTATGCACAAAAGGAGATAGAAGTGAGATTGAAACAAGCTCAAGTACAAGCTCAGCTTAAAGTGGAGGAGACTCGTTTGGAGGCTACCCTGAATGCACTCCACCAAGAAAGGGAAGCGGAAGCTGCTGCAGCTGAGGTGTCAGTGTTTGAGGCAGTTGCAGAGATAGGGGACATTGAACAGCTATCTCAAGGCAAAGAGCGTCATTCTTCATATGACTCATTGCAAAGGACTGAGAAATATGTAGAAGATCAGCATAAATCTAAAGAGGTACAGATACCAATGCTTGCAGAAACCACTGAAAACAAGCCATTAACTCCATACTGTGTTGATCTGCCAAAGTCTGAACCCTTCGTGCAGAGTAGTCTTTTTCAGGACTTGCCACAGAGACAGCCTCCAACTCGTGACCTCGCACATACTGCAACACCCCTAAGCTCCCACACCATGCAGACTCATGCTGAATTCATCAAACATGCAGGTGGGAACACACAGTTTAATTCTGCATTACATGATGCATCGTCTTCTAGACACAACATTAAATTGACAAGCCGCTTACCCTCTCATCACAATGAGTCCCATGATGCTCGCTCAGATGTGTTTGAGCTTGCAAAGTTCCTGGCTCGCCGTGATCTTCTGACAGGTGGACTAGCAAGATTCAATTATAAACCTGAGAACTATTGGGCCTGGAAGTCCAGCTTTTGCAATGCTATTGAAGGACTTGATCTTAAGCCTAGTGAAGAACTAGACCTACTCATTCAATGGCTCGGCCCAGATTCTACTGAACAAGCAAGACGCATTAGATCAGTCCACATCAATCATCCAGACATTGGCCTCAGCATGGTCTGGACACGGCTAGAGGAATGCTATGGCTCTGCCGAAGCCATAGAGGCAGCTCTCTTTAACAAACTAGAATGGTTCCCAAAGCTGTCTAACAAGGACCCTCAACGTCTCAGAGAGCTAGGAGACCTACTTCTTGAGTTGCAGGCCGCCAAAACTGAAGGCTATCTACCTGGCTTGACCTTCCTAGATACGGCACGAGGCATCAGCTCCATTCTAGAGAAACTCCCATACAGTCTACAGGAGAAATGGATGTTGCAGGGAACTCGTTACAAACACGAGTATGGTGTCAGCTTTCCCCCCTTTTCATTCTTTTGTGATTTCATTTGTTGTGAGGCCCGCATGAGAAATGATCACAGCTTTAACATGAGTATGCATAATGCTACATCATCTAAAGGAGAGAGATTTTCATCAAAGGCAATCAGAGCTCCCGTCACTGTTCACAAAACAGAAATAGACAATGCCACATAAAGGGATGAATCTACCAAAGCAAGTGACAATCTCAACAGACAATGTCCAATCCATAAAAAGCCACATCCCCTCAGGAAGTGTAGAGGTTTCAGGGAAAAGACCTTGCAGGAACGCAAAGCTTACCTCAGAGAGAACTCGATATGCTTTAGATGCTGCTCCTCAACTACACACCAGGCAAAGGACTGTAAGGCAGTAATACAGTGCTCTGAATGCAATAGCGACAAGCATATAGCCGCACTTCACAGCGGCCCAGCCCCCTGGTCAAAAAAGGAGGATACCAATCCCTCTACAAACTATGGCGGGGAGCGAGAAGAGCCTCCTTCCCCAGTCGCCACATCCACCTGTACAGAAGTGTGTTGAGATCACAGCAGTGGAAAATCCTGCTCAAAGATCTGCCTGGTAAATGTGTATCCAAAAGGTGAGCCTCAGAACAAACAAAAGGTTTATGCAATCATAGACGATCAGAGTAATAGATCTCTGGCAAGATCTGCCTTCTTCGAGATGTTTAATGTTGCAGAAAATACGGCACCTTACACACTTAGGACGTGTGCAGGTGTCATGGAAGCTGAAGGGCGTAGAGCTGAAGGTTTTATAGTGGAGTCCTTTGATGAAAAGACATGCCTTGCTCTTCCATCACTTATTGAATGCAACCTCATCCCAAACAACAGAGCAGAGATTCCTACTCCAGAGGCAGCAAAATACCACAACCACTTAAGATCAGTAACCTCCAAGATTCCATGTCTAGATCCCAAGGCCAAAATTCTAATTCTTATCGGAAGAGACCTCATTCAGGCACACAAGGTGCTTGAGCAATGCAACGGACCACAACATGCTCCCTTTGCACAGAGGTTGGCCCTTGGGTGGGTGATAGTTGGAGATGTATGTCTTAACGGAGCTCACAAGCCTTCATCGGTTGATGTTTTCAAAACTCATATTTTAGGAAATGGGCGCCCCAGCTACATGAGTCCATGTCCAAACAGTATGCATGTGAAGGATTTTTTCAATCTTCATGATGAGCCACAGAAATCCTCCACGCTGAACCCTAAACATAGAAGTTTGCTGGTACATAATGAGTGTCCGATAGGAGAATTAGTTTTCTGCAACACAAAGAATGACGATAAACCAGCTCCTTCTATGGATGACCTTGCCTTCCTCAAGATTATGGAAAGAGAATTCCATCAGGATGAGTCAAATAGCTGGGTTGCCCCACTTCCATTCTGTAGCCCACGGCAACGCCTCCCGAATAACAAGGTTCAAGCCAACAACCGGCTCACGTTACTGACTCGCAAACTAAAAACACACCCCGAGGTAAGGGAACACTTTGTGGATTTTATGCGCAAGGTATTTGAGAATGAGCATGCAGAGTTGGCACCACAATTGCAGAATAATGAAGAGTGCTGGTATCTGCCAATGTTCGGGGTGTACCATCCAAAGAAGCCCGGCCAGATAAGAGTAGTATTCGACTCTAGTGCTCGACATCATGGTGTATCATTAAATGATGTCCTCCTTACTGGCCCTAATGTAAACAATAGCCTCTTGGGAGTTCTACTGCGGTTCAGGAAGGAACGTGTGGCAGTGGTGGCTGATATTCAGCAAATGTTCCATTCCTTTGTGGTCGCAAAAAAGCATCGGAACTTTCTACGCTTCCTTTGGTATGACAACTATGACTTAGACAACAGGGTGCTGGAGTATCAGATGCGAGTGCATGTATTTGGTAATAGCCCGTCTCCAGCAGTTGCCATATATGGACTCAGGAGGGCTGCCCTCGCAGGTGAAAAAGACTATGGATCCGAAGCAAGGCACTTTGTGGAAATTAATTTTTATGTGGATGATGGCCTTATCTCCTTCTCCACAGAAGAGGAAGCCATCAAGCTGCTCAAGGCCACTCAGAAAATGCTGGCTCTGTCTAATCTACATCTTCACAAGATTGCCTCCAATAAAGTGGAAGTTATGAAAGCATTTCCTCCAGATGATCTTGCAAAGGAGTTAAGGAATCTAGATCTCAGCACTGGCCTCCCACCAGTTCAGAGAAGTTTGGGGGTGAGCTGGGACATGTCTGAAGACGTGTTCATCTTCCAGGTTGCAGACCAGGTGAGACCTTACACCAGACGTGGGGTTCTGTCAACGATCAATAGTTTGTTTGACCCACTTGGGTTTGCTGCGCCTGTCGTAATTCAGGGCAGACTCCTGCTCAGAGCGCTAACCACAGAGTCTTGTGACTGGGACGCATCTCTGCCAGACGAGAAATTTAAGGAATGGAAAGTTTGGAGAGACTCATTAAAAGAGCTTGAGCATGTCAAGATTCACCGCACATATGCTACAATCTCTCTCTGTCAGGCACAAAGAAAAGAGATGTGTGTCTTCTGTGATGCGTCCACAAATGCTATTGCAGCTGTCGCTTACAGCAGGGTTATCAATACAAGTGGTAATGTAGAAGTTGGCTTCATGTTTGGCAAGGCTAAACTAGCTCCCAGACCTGAGATATCTGTTCCCAGACTCGAGCTGTGCGCAGCTGTTCTGGCTGTGGAAATAGCTGAAACCATTGAAGATGAGATCGACACTAAACTGAATGCTGTGACATTTTATTCTGACAGTAAAGTCGTCTTAGGCTACATCTGTAATGAATCCAGGAAATTTTATTTATATGTTAACAACAGAGTGCAGAGAATACGGAAATCTACACGCCCTGAGCAGTGGAAATACGTACCTACCGATCAAAACCCTGCTGACCAAGCCACAAGATCTATTTTGGCAGCTGACCTTCCCCATAGCACGTGGTTGACTGGCCCAAAATTCTTGTTTACAACGACACCACCTGAAACTGACACTGGTTTTTCAGCATGATAGACCCAGAAGTAGACATTGAAGTACGTCCCCAAGTCATTTCTTGTGCTACACATACTTCAAGAAAGGAGTTGGACCCCAAACGCTTTGAAAGATTCTCAAGCTGGCGATCGCTGACTCGTGCAATAGCAAGACTTGTGCACATAGCCCACTGCTTCAAGCAGGACAGCAACAAGAGCACTTGCAGGGGCTGGCATATATGTGACAAGCCCTGCTCAGTTCAAGATCTAGAAAAGGCAAAGTTCATTCTCATCCACAGCGTACAAGCAGAAGCCTTCTCAGAGGAGATGAAATGCCTTCAAGCAAGCACTGTGATTTCCAATCAAAGCCCTCTCTTTAATCTATCCCCTTACTTTGATAAATCTGGCTTACTCAGGGTTGGCGGACGCCTTTCACAAGCAAACCTTGGGAGAGACGAAGTGTGTCCTCTTATTCTCCCTGGTCATTGTCACATCACATCTCTACTCATTCAACATTGTCACAAACAAGTTGAACATCAGGGACGCGTCTTCACTGAGGGTGCATTGAGAGAGGCTGGTTTTTGGATCATAGGTGGTAAGAGACGCATCAGTAGTGTGATCTTTCAATGTTTTCACTGTCGCAGACTGCGGGGAAAGATTTTGACTCAGAAGATGTCTGACCTACCTCCTGAACGGCTCAGTATGGACGCTCCATTCTCCTATGTAGGGTTGGATGTTTTCGGGCCTTGGATGGTCACCTCACGTCGAACCAGAGGAGGACAAGCAAACTCCAAACGCTGGGCAGTGCTGTTCACATGTATGAGTACTAGGGCCATACATATTGAAGTCATAGAATCGATGGATAGCTCCAGCTTTATAAATGCTCTCCGCAGATTCTTCGCTGTTCGAGGTCCAGCAAAGCAGTTGCGGTCAGACTGCGGTACCAACTTTGTTGGAGCATGCAAGGAGTTGAAGATGGAGACAGTCTCAGAAGACAGAAAGGTACAAGAGTATTTGAGTGACAATGGATGCTCTTGGGTTTTCAACCCTCCTCACTCATCTCACATGGGTGGAAGTTGGGAACGAATGATCGGAGTTTCAAGGCGGATTCTTGAATCTATGCTACAAGGCCTTGGACCTTCAAAGTTGTCCCATGAGGTTTTGACCACCTTCATGGCTGAAGTCACAGCCATAGTCAATGCTCGTCCCCTGGTACCTGTGTCTACAGATCCAGACGCTCCTTTCATTCTGACTCCAGCAACTCTACTCACTCAAAAGACTTCTGTAGTTCCTCCTCCACCAGGAGAATTTGGTGAAAGGGGCCTCTTCATTCGTCAGTGGAGGCAAGTGCAAAGCTTGGCCAATACATTTTGGAGTCGCTGGAGAAAGGAATATCTCGCAACCTTGCAAAACCGTAGAAAATGGCAGAATGAGAGCTCCAATCTCCAAGTGGGAGATGTTGTGCTACTGAAAAACATTCCAGCCAAAAGGAACGACTGGCCCATGGGAATCGTGTTGGAGACATTTCCCGGGAGAGATGGGAAAGTAAGGAAAGTTGAGGTCAAGGTGGTCAAACACGGATCATCTAAGGTGTTCCTGCGACCTATATCGGATATCGTTTTACTGCTATCTCCTGGGACTGAATAGACAAATGCTATCATGTTTAATGATGGCATCTTACAGATCCCAGACGGGGAGTGTACTGTTTCCAGTGTAGTTTAATTTAGTGTAGTTAATTTTTGAGCCACTAGGTGGTGCTATTCTATTTGTTTTGACAGTAACCTCTGACCTTAATAGCATCTTGTTTTACTCAGTTGATGCTGATAGTCACACGGTTAAAGCAGCTATTTTCAATCTTTTCATCATCTTGGCAATCATTTAAAGAAGCTTTGTCTGTAAGTATTAAAGTGTTTACAAGAACTTTATCATCATCTTATATTTGGTATTGGTGATGTTATTCAGGATAAATTTTATGTTTAGAGAGGTTATTTTCAGTACAGTGTTACATGCATTTGCGTTATTATTGTGTATAGAATATGCAGTTATCCCTTAAGTGTACTGTTACTTATCTTTAATGCACATTCTGTAGAAACTTATTTTTTCATCTTTTTGTATTTCAGTTTTACTCTGTTCCACTTATATTTGGGGGTCATAATAAATCCATGCTTCAATTCAACGTCACTGTGGAAGGAGTTATCTATATGCCTAGTTCAAGAAGGGGAACTCTTTAACGAGGGCAGAATATGTTTATATATTTATATATATAAATCAAAATAAAAAATCTGTAAACACTTGCATTTTTGCAACACTAAAAAGTGTGTCCTATCAGGTAATTAAAAGTTCAACACACACTTGTGGTCTTCACACCCACTTGAACACTTGGGCCAAATACAGGAAATACATCACGTAAGCAGACAAGTGGTCAAGTGCAAGACACAGTGTTAGTATTTGAACAGCCCCCCCCCCTCCCTCTTTCTCCCATGCTGCACTGGGTACAGGAGCTTCTTTCTTTTAAACAAACTCGACATTCCTCCATGTGCTGCCGGTGACCTCTAAGGAGTACAGTAAAAGAAAGGATTTGGAAAATGGAGAAAGGCAAAGAAGGAAATGTGGGTTGCTTGCTAAAAACACACTTTGAACATGCACATGACATGCAGAAATCCTCAGGATCTATACTTTAAATGCATTTGTTCTCACTCGCACACTAAGGAAAGTTCACACACTGCCCAGTGTGCAAATACACAGACCTGAAGACACAGACCATAAAAGTCTGCCTGCCACGGCCCTCCCCGTAGTGTGAGTTTAGTGGCACTGGGGGTCAGGTGACCCTTTCTTCTGTAAGGTGAGGCGTCATTTCCTGTGCTCATTGTTACTATAGCACCAACGTGTAAGGTTAAGCACACTTGAACTTCTCTGTACACACACACCCCCCACAAACCCACACACTCTGTCTTTTTGCAGAGAGTGTGTTGGCTTCACCTCCCGATGAGCATCTTGACATTTGCTGTAAATGTTTGAAGAGACCTAATGTGCAAATATACTAGAAAGCTTTTTTTGTGTATGCATCTTCTGTTTGACAAATTCTGATACAATTTGTCCCTGTTGAGCAGGATGTCTCCACCACAAAATTGTGAAAAGAAAAGTTTGATCTGTGAGATGTAATCTCAGAGTCGTGAAAAGAAATTTGCAAATTGTTTTTATTCCGTGACAGAAACAGGCTTTTGTACAATGCAATTGACCCTTCGGCAGCAGTTTGATTGACAGGCGGTCTGACCAATCATAATGCCAAATATGCTATTTTATCCGATAAACAAACCAGACATGAGTAGATTAACGTCGGTGGACTTGAACTTGAAAAAATGATTGATGTATTGATGTCTTTCTGCATTTGAAACAAGATACCCTCTGATGTCAGTGCCGTTTGAACTGAGGCGCTACAGTGATCTGTCAAGACACATTAAAGAGCCACAAAACGCTATTTATTGTTTGAATTTCTTAAAGGGGTCATATGATGCGATTTCAATTTTTCCTTTCTCTTTGGAGTGTTACAAGCTCTTGGTGCATAAAGAAGATCTGTAAAGTTGCAAAGACTAAAGTCTCAAACCCAAAGAGATATTCTTTATAAAGTTAAGACTTGTCCACGCCCTCCTAAAACTTCTTGTTTAAACACGCTCCCACATGTCTACGTCGCTGTGTGGGAAGATTTGCATAGCACCGCCCTAATGTTCACGCAAAGAAAGAAGGCGTGACTTTGATTCTCGCTGTAGTGTTGTTGTTGCCATGTCGTGAAGGCGCTGTGTGTTCGTTGTGAAAGCGAAAACTACTTTGTTTGTTCTTCCAAAAGAGGACACAACTTCGTCATGCCTAGAGCTGATCCGTGCTGGTCGCTGAGGAAATACATCAACTTCACGCTGTGGATCGCCGGATCGGCTTTCACCGTGGACGAAGCGGAGTCCAGCCCGGGGTCATCACATGTGGTTGCCGCAAACCTGCCGGACGCTCCTTCGTCGAATCCGCCGGCCTCCGCTCACTCTAGCCGCCGGTCTCCGCTCACTCAAGCCCACCGTGTGTGCCGCTGTGTGTTTTGTTGTAAAAGCGAAACTACTTTGTTTTCCAAAAATGGACACGACTAGAAATAAATGGTTAAGTTGTATTTACAACACTGTCCAGAACAGTTCAACCCAAATATTCAGATGTGTGCAGCGCATTTTATGGAGGACAAGGCTGTTTCCTGATCCTGGGAGAGTAGCCTACAATGCTGGTTTTCTGACAAATAATGCTGACTCACAGCCTGTAAGTACGTTTTCATATTTAAAGGATTTGCCACTGATGATTCAAACGTGAGTTTTGAGCAGTGTAGAGTAGCGCTTGTTGTTTGTCGTTTCTCCGATCACAAATGCAGACATGGTTTTATGTTTACGCGGCGCAATACGCAACGCGCACGTAAAACGACGTATAAGTTCATTATTAAATCATAATTAGGTCAGTAATAGGATGCACCCAATCCCGTCGTTTGTAATCGTTTTTATTTGGTGTTACTCTCACGCCGGTAACAGCGTCACAGTATGGTAAGGGGCGTAACATTTCCGTCACACACTTGAGGTATTCGGCCAATCACAACGCACTGGATAGCTGGCCAATCAGAGCACACCTCACTTTTCAGACCGATGAGCTTTGTAAAAATCGACGCGTTTCAGAAAGGCGGGGCATAGAGGAGATAATGTACATTAATAATGTACATTATGTGGAAAATAGTGTGTTTTTTTTTTTTTTACCATAAACCACATAAACACATTGCATTACACCAAATACACAAGATAATGTTCTTTTTAGCAACATCATATGACCCCTTTAAAAAAAGACAAAATTTGAATGCTGAGACTTTGTTTCATACCTGTTTCTGTCTTGTCTGTCGCCGCGTTGGTCCGTGGTCCTCGCTCCACGTGTATTTTTCACTGTGTGAGAACATATGTTGCGTGGGCTTGTGGACGTAGCAACAGTAACTAAGGGGGGTGGGTCTTTGTGAAGGGTCAATTATGAGATCACTGCAAAATGTAACTAGTAGTCAACAAGGTTTTTTATTTTTTTATTTATTTTTTCTAGCTTTTATATTAGTGATGCACCAAAATGAATTTTTCATGAATTCATAGAGTTTTCATTTCACCGAGAACCTAAGTTGTACTGTTTCTTTCAACGTACCTTCTTATGTTCATTCATGTTTACTTTGTGCTATAACTAGTAGTACAGAGAAAGAGATGATCAGTTTGCATGCTGCTTGACTTGAGACGCTACAGCGATTCTGTCACGAGCCACAATTATAGAGCATCACAACCCCATTTTGTTCGTATGTGAATAAATTGACAGAATTTATAAAGCGCAACTTTGGTTTCATGTTAAAAGGAACAAAGCCGCTAATTAAACATCACTGTGTAGCTTAATGATTTCAGCTCTTGCTAAAATGTTTATGGTGTTTGTATGATACACTGGGTACATGTGCTTAGCCATATTTAGGGAACAAAATTGTCCTTAGAAGCTTGGAAAATCTGACAAAACTTCTGCATTGATAAACCATCTATTATATATATATATATATATATTATATATATATATATATATATATTTATATATAATATAATAAGAATGCTTTTTGTTTCTTAAAAAAGCAAAAAAGTTTCCTTTTTGAGCTGGGGTTAGCTAGTAATCATAACTGACTTTTTAAAAACAATGTAAGTGTGTTGTATGTCCTAAGCATGTACTGTACATGCACAGATATGTTGCTGGTATGAAAAATCAGCACCAGGAAATCATTATGTTCTGTTTTGTGTGGAGTTCAATAATGATCAAGGAAGCCTGTTTGTGACAAAAAAAAAAAATAAAAAAAAATCATATGACCCGTTTTTGCATTTTGGGAAGCTCTTTATGTACTAGTGCATTTTATAAATGGATCAACATGGATGCTGGACACCTGATTTAAACTAAAAACAACTACATAAAATATATATTTTTAATTGAATCTAATTAGGGATACGATTGAAAGTGTGTTTGGTGTGATTGACAGTGTGTAAGTTAATGCTTTCCCTCCTGTTAAAGATTAATGTGAACATGGAATCAGTTTCAGTCTATCTGGAGAAATCCTAAACCATCAATGGCAACCTAATGTCAATGTCCTGGATCGAATACACACACGGTCCGTCAGATGTAATTAATTTATTGGCTACTTGACTAAATATTTACTCTTTTTGTCTTTCAGGTGTAACCATCCACAGTGAAAGCATTGCTTGGGCCAAAGCTGCTGCTCAACAAGCGGTAAAAACTGACACTTTGACTCCTTTTGTTTCATGAACAGAGTTTCATGAACAGAGACCAGTTATAGTCTTGGAATTAAAATGATTTTCAATTTTTAAATTCAGTTTTGTTTAAAAACATGACTCTTAAAAAGTTGTCATGGCTGACATTTCTTGTTCATTTCAAAGTGAATGGTCAAGTTAAACCAATAATTCAACCAAAAACGAAAATTTGCTGAAAATTTACCCATCCCCAGGCCATCCAAAATGTTTGAGTATGTTTGCAAATCGGAACAGATTTGGAGAAATGTAACATCACATCACTTGATCAGCAATGGATCCTCTGCAGTGAATGGGTGCGTCACAATAAGAGTCCAAAACAGATGATAAAAACATAACAATAATCCACACACTCCGTCTCAATTAAAAATCTAGTGACAGTGAAAAGTTGCGTGCTTGTAGAACAAATCCATCAAAACATTTTTAATTTAAAAAGGCAGGCTAAAAGGAGTCAGCAATCCATAATATTGCATTCTCCAGTGAAAAAGTCGCCTGTCTGATAGGAGAGAAAAAGCACAGATCAGCACTGTGTACAGTGACAAACAGTCCAAAAATGTTCTAAACCAATAGACAGGGATTTTAAGGTGAGAAGGAAATGATAGGTGAGCGGTGCTGACGGCACCCATTCACTGCATATGATCCTTTGTTGAGCAAGTGATGTAATGCTAAAGTTCTTCAAATCTGTTCTGAAATAAACTCATCTACATCTTGGATAATCAGAAGGTGAGTAAGCTTTCAGAAAATTCTCATTTTTGAGTGAACTGTTTCTTTAAGTACTTTGCATTGTGGGATATGGTATTCCATGCAACATCCTCTGGTTGTATACTGCAAATTTTGGCAAATGTAGTAGGTCATTCTGGTATTCCATGCATACAGAAAATGTAATAGTAGAAAATAAAAATATAATGCTCAAAAAGTTGTCAGGTAGTTGACAGAGTAGATTTTGAAACGCAACGAAATCCAATGCTGCTGAATGCAAAAAGCATGAACAAAAATTCTGTGGTTTTTTTACATGTGTGTTGCTGTCCACAGGCTCCTGACGATAATCATGATAAAGAATCTGGAGGAAAACCAAAAAAAAAACATAACAGATAGGGGGGACGGTAATTGATATGGCCACAATGACAGCCCCACAAATGGATAATAGTTATTTTTTTTTAAAGTTGGGTGTCCAAAAATTTGTTTTTAAGATATTGCATTACCCCAAAAAACATGGTATGCCATTGTTGGCACATCTTCAAAAAGCATAGGATTCTTGGTATGTAGCCCAAAACACAAATACCATGTTTTTTGGTCCCTTACCGCTATTGCGTCACTCGAGTTCATGTCTGAATTGACTGTTAATGTGCATATACGTAAAGATGATGTATAAGCACGAGTATGTCGCCACAGCTCTTTCTGGTGTCTTCAGCAAGAGTTTTGGGTGTCTTGTTAAGTTAGCAAGCCTGGTGTGTCTCTGGTGTCACTTGTATATTTAAACATACAACAGGCCGCTCTACATTTTTGTTATTTTCGTTGTTTGTAGTAAGTAAAGTGCTTCCAAAATTATTCGGTCACTAACTTGTTTAAACTTGGAAAACATGTCCGTACTACCTTGTTTTTTAAAACTGATTTTAAGTTTATTAAAGTGCCGTGTCTTACCCCAAAAAGTGCCTAATGAACTGGGTTTTCCTTGTTTTACAGTCTGATGGAGGAGATATAGTTTTAATGGTACCGACTATGGAATATAAAAATGTGTTTTTTTTTTTCTGGGTATCTATTTGGGTGTTGTATGTTTGCGCAGTATAAAGGATGGCGATTTCAGTCTTTGGGACTGCGTGTGGACATCGATATCAACAACGGAGAAATCTACATTATCCACTAATCTCTCACGTAGGTTTATTCTGTACAGAGGATCACTCTGCATTATACACTAACATTCAAAAGGTTGGGTGGTCGTAATATTTTTGTAAACCTTTAGTCAGGCAAGTATGCAGTTTTAAATTGATCAAAAGTGACAGTAAAACATTACAGTGCAAAAAAAAATGTCTCAGGTTTTTATAGAGATTTTAGCAGCACAGCGTTTGCAGCTTGGTATAAAAAAAATGTTTGCCAATTCAGCATATTAGAATGTTTTGAAAGGAATTCATATGACTGGAGAAGTGGACTGCTGACAATCAGCTTTGCAATCAAAGGAATAAAGAACATGTTTGAAATAGGATAAAATTTAAATTTTCAGTAATATTCACAATATGACTGTTTTTACTGTATGTTTGCAATTGGGACATTTTGAAAAATAAAAATGTGAAATGGGTTTTAATGTCTTTTAGGCCATGTCTGTTAGAATTGAGGACATTTCTGAAAAAAGTTGACAACCTTTTTTTCACATATACAGTGGGTACGGAAAGTATTCAGACCCAATTACATTTTTCCCTCTATGTTATATTGCAGCCATTTGCAAAAAAAAATTAAAGTTAGTTTTTTTTCCTCATTAATGTACACACAGCACCCATATTGACAGAAAAACACAGAATTCTTGACATTTTTGCAGATTTATTAAAAAAGAAAAACTGAAATATCAATATCAAATACCTAAGTATTCAGACCCTTTGCTCAGCATTTAGTAGAAGCACCCTTTTGCTCTAATACAGCCATGAGTCTTTTTGGAAAAGACGCAACAAGTTTTTCACACCTGGATTTGGGGATCCTCTGCCATTCCTCCTTGCAGCGCCTCTCCAGTTCTGTCAGGGTGGATGGTAAACGTGGGTGGACAGCCATTTTTAGGTCTATCCAGAGATGCTCAATTGGGTTTAAGTCAGGGCTATGGCTGGGCCATTCAAGAACAGTCAAATAGTTGTTGTGAAGCTGTGTTATTTTAGCTGTGTGCTTAGGGTAATTGTATTGTTGGAAGGTAAACCTTCGGCCCAGTATGAGGTCCTGAGCACTCTGGAGAAAGTTTTCGTCCAGGATCCTGTCTTGGCCGCATTCATCTTTCCCTCGATTGCTACCAGTCGTCCTGTCCCTGCAGCTGACAAACACCCCCACAGCATGATGCTGCACCACAGGCTTCACTGTTTGGGACTGTATTGGACAGGTGATGAGCAGTACCTGGTTTTCTACACACATACCGCTTAGAATTAAGGCCAAAAAGTTCTAGCTTGGCCTCATCCGACCAGAGAATCTTATTTATCACCATCTTGGAGTCCTTCAGGTGTTTTTGCATGTGTCTTGCACTAAGGAGAGGCTACCGTCGGGCCACTCTGCCATAAGACCGACTGGTGGAGGCATGCAGTGATGGTTGACTTTCTACAACTGTCTCCCATCTCCCGACTGCATCTCTGAAGCTCAGCCACAATGATCTTTGGGTTCTTCTTTACCTCTATCACTAAGGCTCTTCTCTCCTGATAGCTCAGTTTGGCCGGACGGCCAGATCTAGGAAAGGTTCTGGTCGTCCCAAACGTCTTCCAATTAAGGATTATGGAGGCCACTGTGCTACTAGGAACCTTAAGTGCAGCAGAAATTATTTTTGTAACCTTGGCCAGATCTGTGCCTTGCAACAATTCTGTCTCTGAGCTCTTCAGGCAGTCTGACCTCCTGATCTCATTTGCTTGTAATGCACTGTGAGCTGTAAGGTCTTATATAGAAAGGTGTGTGGCTTTCCTAATCAAGTCCAATCATTATAATCAAACAAAGCTGGACTCAAATGAAGGTGTAGACCCATCTCAAGGATGATCCGAAGAAATGGACAGCACCTGAGTTAAATATATGAGTGTACAGCAAAGGGTATCATACTTCGGACATGTGATATTTCCGTTTCTTTTTTAATAAATCTGCCCCACCAATGTCACACTCTGTGTTTTTCTGTTAATATGGGGTGTTGTGTGTACATTAATGAGGAAATTTTTTTAACTTAAATTATTTTAGCAAATGGCTTCAATATAACAAAGAGTGAAACATTTAAGGGGGTTTGAATACTTTCCGTACCCACTGTATACATTTCATGCTTTTTATTTTAATAAATTTAAACGGATACATTTACTCTAAATACTGCTAGAACCTAGGTTGTATATGTGAATCAAAAAAGTACTAGCAAACAACAGCATTTATCTAAATATTCCTACTATAAAAAAATCAAGCATGTTAACAAACAGTGCTACCTTAGTATTTGTTTGCATTGCATTTGATATGTTTTTATCTCTGTAGAATAGTACAACTGTGAAGAAGCTTGCTGTGTCGCCCAGCTGGACCAATTATGGACTCAGGATATTTGGATACATACATCCTTATACTGATGGTCTGTCTTTCTCTCTTTCTCTCACACACACACACGTTCAGATTGTGTGCCATTGTCCCGCTGTTAACCCTCCCCTTTGTTTGGCAGGTGACTTTTTTTTTGCAGTGGCATCTGATGATAACAGTGAGTTTTGGCTCAGTGATGATGAGAATCCAGACAATCTGAAGCTCCGCGCTTACGTTGGAAAGGTTTGTGAGACGGAGTGTCAACTTTACAATTACTTTCATGCAGATGCGTGAAATGCATACACTTAATTTTGTGATTCCTCCATTTTTAGACAGGCAGAGAATGGACCGCCCCAGGGGAATATGGGAAATACGCCAGTCAGATATCAAATCTCATTCCGTAAGTAAATGCTGTGTTTGTGTTTCATAATGCTTCAGGGAGGTGCTCACACATCTCTCCATGTTATGACCACATAACTCGATAAAAAAATATTTTTACATTCAGTATGTGTAGACTCACAAGCTGCTGCTTGTGTCCTGATTCTGGTCATGGCACAAAGTGGGAAATCATTAGAAGTATTTGTCTGTTGTAATATGATTTGTAATAGTGTGTGTGTGTGTGTGTGTGTGTCTTAATAACTGTTGGCCAAGATTACATTTCAGTAACATACTTTAAATTAAACAACAAAAATCAATTATGTATCTTTAGCTCAAATCACACAAAATAAGGCTGATCCAGCTAATGTGCATGCACATTCAACAGTAAACAAAACATGTGATTTTAAAATGTGATTTCAGAATCAGAAACATCGCTGTAGGCAGTATGGATCAAATTCATCGAGATGTTAGGCTCTGATATTATTAGTCTGAGAAAGTTACAAAACCTCTTTAGTTAGGACTCTGAATCTCTGAATCTTTTGAAATAATTTTAATAAAATACATTTTATTAAAATATGATAGTAGTATAATATATTATTAAAGTAAAAATCATAGAAATGGCTGTGTTGAGATGAAGAGTAGATGTAATCAGTTTAATAATGGTTTATGCGTTTGTCTTTTTTATTACTTAAAAAACTTAAATAAATAACTTGATTTAAAAGGATAGTTCACCTAAAAATGTAAATTCTGTCATCATGTACTCACCCACAAGTTGTTCCAAACATGTAATAATTTCTTTCTTCTTTTGAACACAATTAAGATATTTTGAAGAATTTGTGTAACAGTTGATGGTAGCCATTGACTTCCATAGTATGGAAAAAAATACATGGAAGTCAGTGGGCTAACCACAATCTTCAAAAAATTATTCTTTTCATTTTGATGAAACTGTCCCTTTCTGGAAAAAATTACATGACAGTTTTAAATTTAGTATTAATTAAAGTTATTAATTAACTGATTTATTTTAGTATAATATTTATAGTATATAATAATAAAAGTAAAAAGAGAATACTTGATTTTTCATAGACTAGTTACTATTTCTGTTTCTTGTTGTTTTGTTAGTCCAATGGTCTTGGTTTAATGTTTTGTTTTATTTGATGTGTTGTCTTGTGGTAAGGATTTGAGAAAGCAACTTTTAGCTACACTATAAAGACAAAAAAATAAATTTGAATAAATAAAGAAAAAAAAATATTAAATGAATTTATCTAATAAAGTAAATAGTCAATTTCATGTTATCTTTTAATGTAAAACTTTTGAGTTGCATTAGATGCTTTATAAAAAAATTCAATGATCATGCCAAAGTGGTAAAATTTCACTTTTTTTGTGTGTGTTTTACAGTCTGCAAAAGAACAGTAAATATTTCTTTGAGCTTATCCACCAACAAAACGATAAAGGAACAGACCATGTGGAGGTTGCGGTGAGTGTGTTTACTGAGGGTGTTTGTGTGTGATTGTTGTACACTGTACATAGTATGACACTGTCTGTCTTTACTTACAGTGGTGCCTCAAACAGATCGGGAATGGATTTTCAATCATTGATTCCAAGTTCATCTCCCTCTACACCAGTGAGTGAGTGTGTATGTGTGTTATTTTGGGATGTGGTTGCAGAAATGCCAGGGTAGTGTTAGTCGCTGGAAAGCGGTCCGGTACGCGCACACGCCATGAAATAGAGCTAATGATGGGGTAGTCGCCACTGTGCGAAGTGTGTGTGTGTGTGTGTTGTTGTTGTCATATTGCTTCAGCTGAAGTGTCAATACAGGCCTTTGCATTCATTTTTGTATAATGCTTAGGTGCTTATGAGAACTGTGTTTTGTGTCTTCTGACTGCTAGTTTGATGATGTGTTTGCATTAGTTATTGTTAACTAAAACTAAAATTAGTTTTTTTATTATTATTTAATTAAGTATCATTTTCATTCATTTAAAAACAGGGAATTAAATAAAAATATATATAATTGAATATTGCCTGGCCACTTACTGAAATAAAAATAAGTTTAACGTATTAAAATGCCACTGAAATACATAAAATTAAAATCTAATATAAATTAAAAATAATATAAATGAAAAACTGAAATATAAACTAATATTAAATTTAAAATGAAAACTGAAATTGGTATGTTTGAAAATACTATTTTAAGATTATTTTACATTACAAATAGTCATCTCAGACGTTGCATTTTAATAAGTTACCTTGAACAGTCTACATACTAATTAGTATGGTAGTGTGCTTTCCAAACTGATTATTAAATATTTGTATGTCACAGTTTACACACAGTAAAACCAGCTCTGCTGTACCAGGCCTAATTGTGTGTGTTTGTGTGTGTGTGTGTGTGTGTGTGTGCGCGCACAGATGAGTCCTCTCTGAAGGCAGCAGATGTCAATCACATTCCTCAGACCATTGCCAGTCATGTGACTCCGCTCCAGAGGTCACCTCAGACTCCGCCCCATGGAGTAGACATGCTGAGAGCAGATCCACGTGACTCGTTTCATCAGGGTGAGAAATTCAGGCACAAACTCATTTACTTAACACCCTTTTCATAGTCAAAATAAACATAATACGCCAACAATGCAGACATTCTCAGCTATTAAACACTGAACTTAACTCCTTAAAGGGAAACCCTCAGGGCGTTCCAAACCCACATGCAGATATTTTTTAGTGGAACTCTTTTAATACATTGATGGTTCATGGTAACCATGTCTGTCAAAACGGTCCAAAATGGACAGTGTGTATGTAATATAACTGTACACAGAATATATGTATACAGGTTTGAGAAATGAGAGTGAGGGAATATAGAATTTTTAAATTAAGTGGACCTGGCAGATGATGAGAGTTCGGTTATAATAAATACTACATCATTGTCATCTGCACTTCTTGTTATTATTTCCCTCACTTTATATTATGTTTGGTTCTTGTCTGTAGTTACTTGCTAGTTTTGTGATGTATTGATTTTCAGACAAAATCTACAACAGATCTTAAAGTTGCATGTGCATGTGTTCAAGCACTTGTTAAAACATTGGAATATATGCAGACAGAACATGAATTCAGTGCCACCTTGTGGCATAGAGACATTTGCGCAGTGATTCTTAGCCTTTTTGACTAAAAAAGGGCCTTATTGTCCAACACAATATTCTATGGTCACCCCCAACCCCATGTTCTATATAATATTTTTGTTATTTCTGCTGCAATTATGACAAAGCTACTTTTTATTAACTGAAACTCAGAATTTTACAATTAATTACATTACTTTAATTAAATTAACCACTCTCCATTTTGTAATTTCACAAGTTTTAAGAACTGTATTCATGTGTTCTTTAATAAAAACAATAATACTAATATTAGTAATGATACTAGTCGTTTAAAAATAAAGAACCACTGCATTAGATGCTTCAGTTTGTTCTTTAAGTATTAAAGGGGTCATATGATGCGATTTCAAGTTTTCCTTTCTCTTTGGAGTGTTGCAATCTGTTCGTGAATAGATAAGATCCCTAAAGTTGCAAAGACTAAAGTCTCAAACCCAAAGAGATATTCTTTATAAAAGTTCAGATTCGTCCACACCCTCCTAAAATGCTTAAACGTTTAAACACACTCCCACATGTCTACGTCACTGTGTGGGAAGATTTGCATAACGCCGCCCAAATGTTCACGCAAAGAAAGAAGGTGTAATTTTGATTCTCGCTGTAGTATTGTTGTTGCCGCCGCCATGTTGTGGAGACACTGTGTGTTTCGTTGTGAAAGCGAAACTACTTTGTTTGGCCTTCCAAAAGAGGACACAACTAGAAATCAGTGGTTAAGTTGTATTTATAACACTGTTCCAGAACAGTTCAACCCAAATATTCAGATGTGTGCAGCGCATTTTACGGAGAACTGTTCCTGGGAGAGTAGCCTACAATGCGGTGTCTGACAAATATGCTGACTCATAGACTGTAAGTACGTTTTCATTTTAAAGATTTGCCACTGATGATTCAAACGCGAGTTTTGAGCAGTGTAGAGTAGCGCTTGTTGTTTGTCGTTTCTCCGATCACAAATGCAGACATGGTTTTATGTTTACGCAGCGCGATGCAACGCAATGCGTAAAAAGACAGTATAAGTCATTATAATGAGTAATTATGTCCCCACTGGATGCAACAAATGCCTCGTTTGTAATGGGTTTTAATGTTTTTGTCTCGTCGCACCGGGACACGGCATCACAATATGGTAGGGGCGTAACATTTCCGTCACACGCTTAAGGTATTCGGCCAATCACAACACACTGGAGAGCTGGCCAATCACAGCACACCTCGCTTTTCAGAACGATGAGCTTTGTGTTTTCAGAAAGGCGGGGCATAGAGGAGAAACAATAATGTACGGTATGTGGAAAATAATGTGTTTTTTTTTTTACCTTAAACCGCATTTCATTACACCAAATACACCAAATAATGTTATTTTTTTAGCAATGTCATATGACTCCTTTAATGTATTTAACTGTGCGTTGTTGTTATTGTTATAATAATAGTAATGAAGTGTTATTTATGTTTTTCTTGTTTGTATGTATTTGTACATGTAGTTCCATTATTGGACAGGGCACGTTTGCAGGGAGTTTTACCTGACTGTATTTATAACCCCAGCTACAGCATAAAGGGATATCCTTTAATGCGCTACCAAGGCCTGCAGTTTGTAAGTGCTTACACACACATACATAGTTAGAAAACTAAGAGAAATTATTTTTTTATTGCATTCCTTTATAAAGCACAGAATGTTGTTGTGCATATGCTTGCATGATCTTGATCAATCTAATTTGTTGCAGGTGCACCTGACGTATGTGTATCCTAATGACTACACACGGCTCACACACATGGAGAACGATAACAAATGTTTCTACAGTGGGAATCCATATTACCTGGAAAGGTAGACGCACAAATACATTACACTACCGTTCATATGTCTGGAGTTGGTACGTTTTTTGAATGGTCGTGTTCAGTCAGTCTAGTTCTCTTTAGCCTTGTTCCGACTGTCAGTCCTAATCCTATTTTATTGTGCATATCCGAATATAATCTGATCATATTTAGCAAGTCAGAACGACAAAAAATCATCTGAAATCAGATTTTTAGAAATCAGTTTCAAGCCACGTTTATATGTGGTTTGAAATCCTATTCAAACCGCATTTCTGGAAATCCGTTTCAGTCTGACTGCTCAGATCGGATTTAGCATAGCTTTTTTGCCTATGTCTCTTTCTCACAGCACGTAAAATGTAAATACGTCAGATGTTGTTTGTAGAAAACATGCTTAATGTCTTTGCAGAAACAAGGCTGTGTTGTCGCGAAGTGCAAGTCAGGCAGAAAATGACCGTATACTGCTGGTCTATGCACCTCTTTGAGTTTTGAGACCAGACGGCAGCACGGTAAAAAGCCGTGCTTCCTACATTTCTGACGCTGCCTCATAAGACGCAATATAATCCAGCACGACGGCAACATGTTGTCACGATGTAAGACAACATCTGTATTGCAAACTGTAATGCTGTTATTGTTGTTTTTGGCGTATGCATACCAACGCAATGTCATTGCCATAGAAACCAATGCAGATAGTTAGTAAAACGAAAAAGCACCACGGACACTCAAATCCGATCTGAACAGACATGATACACAGTGTGGACAGTCAAAAGTTTAAATCAGATTCCAATTGGATATGCACAAAAATCGGATTTGGACCGACAATCTGAACAAGGCCTTTAGTGCGCCTTGTGCATTATGATATCAAATCAATTCATTTCATTTTAGATACGGCTTCTCAAACTACATTCAACTGGATTTGCCTGAAAATGAGGAGTTAGTCATCAAATACAAAGGTACAGCAAACAATGAATGCTTTTGTGGTGTCTCTTTTCTGTCAAGGACAACATCACCATGCATTCCACTTTCTTTAAAGGTATAGTTCACCCAAAAATGGAAATTTGGTGTTTATCTGCTTACCCCAGGGCATCCAAGATGTAGTTGACTTTGTTCTTCAGTAGAACACATTTGATGATATTTAACTCCAACCGTTGCAGTCTATCAGTCATATAATGGAGGTGAATTGGAATCACGGCTTTGAGAGTCAAAAAAAACATACACAAACAAAACCAAATTAAACCCTGCGGCTTGTGACGATACATTGATGTGTAAAGACATGAAACGATCGGTCTGCGCAAGAAACTGAACAGTATTTATATCGTTTTTTTACCTCTGATTCACCGCAATGCTCGAACTGTCCTGAGCGCGTCTGGCTGCTTTACGGTGGATCGTAGACTTATAAGTGCATTACTGCCACCGATCTCTCAAATGGACCATTGACACTATATCTACAATCTCAATTAGGAGTGTCAATGGTCCAAGACGCGTCACACGCCAGCTGTTGAGAATGCGCTCAGGACAGTTTGGACATTGTGGTGAATCAGCGGTAAAAAACGATATAAATACTGTTCAGTTTCTTGCGCAGACCGATCGTTTTGTGTCTTAAGACCTCAATGTATCGTCACGAGCCGCAGGGTTTATTTTGGTTTTGTTTGTGTATGTTTTTTGACTCTCAAAGCCGTGATTCCCATTCACCTCCATTATATGACTGACAGACTGCAACGGTTTGAGTTAAAAATCTTCGTTTGTGTTCTACGGAAGAAACAAAGTCACCCTGGGGGTAAGCAGATAAACATCACATTTTAATTTTTGGGTGAACTATCCCTTTAATGCAACAGAAATATTTAGTTGTAAATAATGAGCAGGGCTTCATTTTATGAAATTTTGAAAACAAACATTATTATCTTATTAATCATGTATAATGTTAAACATTATTAAAATGTATAATCATGAATTGTGTGCTATAAGATCAGGTAAATTTATTAAAATATGGTCAATTTTGTTGTCTTTATTTGCATTAAAACATGCATCAGCTTGATGATTCAGAACTTAAAACTCTTTGAAAAGAAGTGCTTATTCATTCCCCATTTCAAGACACTTAATGCTTGTCTTTGTCTTCCTGTAGGAGACGGCATGCTAGGAAGAGCCGTGAATCTGGGCAGAAATGAAGATGAGGGCTTTCAGAAAGCTGGAAAGTATGAGGAGAGGAAGCAAATGAAAGCTATGGAGAGGAACAAGGCTCTCCCGGATTATGGAGATGATTTTGATGATTATATAATGAAGAGACGCCGCAATCTGTTTTCTGTCCAGAAACATGGCAGAATCCGAAAAAAGAGGGAAGACGGGGACCTAAACAACAAATTTCAACAGATGGACCAAGACAACCAACCTAAGGCAATCCAAAAACCACCTGGAGAACCACAGAACCACCCAGAGGAACCACAGCAGCAACCAAGAAAGAAGAAGAAAAGGAGACGTCCTGAACAAAACCTACAGGATCAACACTACCTCCAAAACCCACCTTCTGAGTTGAAGAACTATGACCTGGGAAAAGAAAAAGACTCGCAGCGGTTTCAGAATAACGTCATGGAGAAGATACCTGACCAGAAGAATCCAGGACCAGCTCAGAGAGAAGATCGCTCGAGGTCAAAGGTGAAACAACAAGTGGACCAATCTCTCACTCCGGATGATAGAATTGAGCTCCACCTGCGTAAAGCCAAATACAGCAATAGTAGTGATGGAAATCCAAATCTTTTGGCAGTCAGAGACAGAAATATTCCCATGGAGAACATACGAGAAGCCAGTGAGATGAAGCAAAGATCAGTGACCAACTCTGCCGTGTTTGATGAGGTCCAGAAGGAACGTCATGATCTTGTGAATCGGATGGGTAATCGGAAAGTCTATCTTGGAGAACATGTGGACAGGGCACCCAAGAACACATTAGATGAGGTTAAAGATAAACGGCCTTCCTTCAATGGGAATGAAGTCAAAGCAGAACCGATAAAGAGGCTCAAACACCCAAAACATAACGCAGATGAAGCCATGCAATTTTTGAAGGACAACCCTGAAAAGGCTGTAGAAGATGACAACAATATTATCAAACACGAAAATGTGGCTCATCATCTCCAAATTACCCAACATCAACACCAAAACTCATCGAATAAGGCATCGGTCATCGCGGCTCCATCTAACGAAGAATATAACAGCCGCTGGGGTAATGTGAATGACGTCAGAAAGGAAAAGGAGATTCAGGATAATGCGATACATATAGAAGAGGTCGAAGATGGAGGAGATGAAGACGATGCTTGGGTGAGCCAGGGTTTCTCAGAGGACGAAGACTATGACCTCACAAATAGGGTTGTGTATGACGTGGAAGTCAAGTGGTGTCAGACGTTCCAGGCTAAACCCCTAGATCTGCATGCCTTGCGCTCCGACTGGATCGATCTGAAGTGTAATGTGTCTGGAAACCTGCTACTTGAGGAGTCAGAAGCGTTGTCTGTAGTGGAAGCTCTCATGAAGAAACTAAACAAGAAATATCCAAGGTAGGCCGACTGTTACAATTATAATGAATCTAATATTCAATTAATTCTGCAGTATGCAAAATAAGACTCTATGAGCTTTGTTTGGAACAGTTTATACAGAATACTGCCTGTGAAACCTGCATCAAAAGAGTAACTTTTTTAATATGGGTTTGTTCTTATGAAAAGAAAGAAATTAATATTTTTATTCAACAAGGACACATTAAACTGATCAAAGTGACAGTAAAGATATTTATAATGCTACAAAAGACTTCCATTTCAATTAAATGCTGTTCTTTTAAACTTTATATTCATAAAAGAGTTCTGAAAAAAGTATCACAGGTTTCAAAATAATATTAAGCAGCACAACTGTTTTCTTTATTGATGATAATAAGAAATGTTTCATGAGCAGCAAATCAGCATATTATACTGATTTCTGAAGGATCATGTGACACTGAAGACTGGAGTAATGATGCTGAAAATTCAGCTTTGCATCACAGGAATAAATTACATTTCAAACATTTTAAAATAGAAAATGGTTATTTTAAAATTGTAATAATATTTCATAATATTACAATTTTTCTGTATCAAATAAATTCAGCCTTGGTGAGAATAAGAATCTTCTTTAAAAAACATTTAAAAAATCGTAATTATTCCAAAATTTTGAACTGTAATGTATGCAATATTTTAATTTTTTTTATAAAATACAAATATTATTTTCTAAATACACCATTTTAAATTGTATGCAGCATGAGTCTGATCATTTGGCATGCTGATCAAAAATATTAGTTAATAGTATTTTCAGTTCGTTCGCCATCATAATGGACATTTGAAGGAAATTAGAAGTGCATTGCATTTTGGATTAGAGTATGTCACACAGTATGCTCCGGTCCTATAGTTTTGCATAAATACAGAAAATCTGTGCACAGTAAAAACGGTATTTATAGTATAGTAATATGCCATTCTGAACATTTTAATTAATCTCTGACACTAATCGGTGTGTGTGTAGGCAGTTCTCTCTAGAGCGTATTGTGAACATTGAGAAGAAGCCTGATTACAATCGTGGCAGTAGATATCTACTGGAACTGGAATTGTTGGAGGCTTCAGGACGCCACCTGCGCCTGGTTCAGTACATCTATGTGAAAAGAACTGAAGACTGGGGTTCTCACAAAAAACAAAATGCTCAGGGTGAAGAACTTAAGCTTTGCAATCCATATAGCTTCTACTGGAACCCGACTGCTACTGTCCACTTCATCATCCCAGGTAACTCTCATATAGAGAAGGATTTACTGAAGTTTTATTCAAGATGCTTTCTTACTATCCCTGGTGAAGGAAACGACTTGGACATGTTTCTTTGTATGCTGCATGAAATATCTTAATAAAGCATGGTCTGTGTTTGTATGTCTGCAGTGAAGAACCAGGCCCGTTGGGTGCAGCAGTTTATTTCAGACATGGAGGAGATATACCGCACCACTGGAGATCAGAACTTCAACGTCATCATTACTGACTATGAAAGCACTGATATGAACATAGAACAAGCACTACAGAACTCTTATTTACCCAGGTACATTTACCAGTTTATAAATACACGCTTAGTAGAGTGATCCTTCATGAGTTAGATTTCATGATCATATGGCACATTATGTCATCTCTCATGCTTCTGTAGCTATCATATTTCTTTCTGAACGTGTGGTAAAGTCACTTTACTACAACTCAGTAAAATGAGACCCCACTTTGACTCCCTTTCTATTGTGTGTCCTTTGTTTCAGGTATCAGTACCTCATGTTAAGTGGAAACTTTGAGAGATCAGCAGGACTTCAGGCAGGAATAGACCTCATTACTGTAAGTTTAAGATGCAATACGCACCAAACACATGACATGAATTTCTAATACTTGTTCGAAACATGCCATGATCTTCAGTGAAAATGAAAGCAGAACTAATGCAAGGTGATAGATGTCACTTAATTGCAGCTTATAAAGATCTGTCTCTTTCTCAGGATGATCACAGTATTGTGTTTCTTTGTGATCTGCACATCCATTTTCCACCTGGCTTCATCGACACTGTGAGAAAACACTGTGTGGAGAGGCACATGGCCTTTGCTCCGATAGTCATGCGACTGAACTGTGGCGCTACACCTTTGGAACCTGATGGTACAGACTTACAAACACAAGATAAACTGATAAAACCGTCATGTACAACACCGAATCAGATTACTGTATATCAACACATTTACTGTTATTCAAAAGATTGGGGTTAATATTTTTTTTTCACTTTAAAAAACAAAAACTTTAATGTAACTTTTTTTCCCAAATTAACTTATTAAAGAAACGAAAAGAAATATAACCACTTTGCCATTAAAATTAAATAGCTGCAACAGCAGCTGTGTAATGGGGAAGAGAGAGCGATAAAAAAGACACGGGCTCCATTCGGACTCGGGCTGCCAATTCTGCTAAGCTGGACAAGGGCCAGGCTAGGGCCTAGATTTGAGGCCCATGCAGGGCTCTACAAGAACTTTTTTTTTTCAGTGTTGAAAACAGTTGTGCTGGTAATGTGCAGGTTATTGGGAGGTCAATGGCTTTGGTCTTCTGGGCATTTATAAATCAGACCTGGACTCCATCGGGGGCATGAACACCAAAGAATTCACTGACCGCTGGGGCGGAGAGGACTGGGAACTACTGGACAGGTCAGTCATGAGACAGTACACTAATATCACACTTAATAAAGTTAATCATTAAAAGTCAGTATAATTTTTAATACTGTGCATTATGATGTTGTAATTCCTAAACTCACTGGCAGCATTTAAAGATTTCAAATTTTTAGATTAGAATTTTTATGAAAATAAAACTAATATTAATATATATTTATAGTATAAAATTGTACTAAAAATAGTAAAAAAATAATATTATTTTTTTTTATTTCGATGCCATTTTTCTTTTTAATCACTTTTATGTAAAGCACTTTTTTTTACTGAATGTTTATTGGTGTTAACAAGAATAACATACAAAAAAACACATAGCAAAATTACATAAAAAAAAAAAACATACAACCCACCCCACCCCTGGATAGTATACATACATAACAACAGCATTACATTTTCTTTAAATTAAGCATTTTCCAAGTCATGTCTGTCGGGCCAAGCTCTACAGTTTCTTTAGTTGAGTCTGGTAAGATGGCAAAAAAAGGAGACCAAATACATCTAAAAGTATCCACATTCCCCTTAAAGTGATGCACTGATTCTTTCAAATGGAAGTATACTGTAAATCTCTTGAAACCACTGGTGAATTGATGGTGGTTTGTCTTTAATCCAATCAAGTAATATACATCTTCGGGCAATAAAAATCAACTTCTGAGCAAGAGTTATGTCCCCTGGTGCAAGTATCGAGTTATTGTGTTCAAGACCTAGGATGAAGAGTCAAGGGTCTTTACATATAGTATAACCAAATACAGTGCTGATCCTAGACTTCTGGGGGCCATATGCAAAACTGTGTCAACGGGGCAGGGCGGTGGTGGGGTGGTGGAGTGGGGTATGAGTGGTTATAAACGAATGAATGAAAAACATCTGTCCGTGTTTCACTCGGTCTCGAATCGCGCTCACGGAAATAGCGCGAGAAACAGTGTCTCTTCCGTGGCTCGGTACGCTGTCAACTCATTTTTTTTTTAGTCTGGAGCAAGACTGTATGACATTCACATTACATGATTTGGCTGATTTTTACGTAGAAAGGGCGACAGCGCACCTCATTAAAAGAAATTATCATTCACGTTTTCATAACCGCTGGCCAAATTCAAAAACGAAACTAAAATTAAATCATCTTTGATAGCAAGGGGGCCCCCTGGTGTTTCGGGGGCCCTACGCAGCTTGCGTATTTTGCGTATAGGGAGGATCGGCTCTGACCAAATATGTTCTCTAATCTCCTTTGGACCTTGGTCCAGAATCGTGAGATTAACGGGCAAAACCAAAACATATGGCTATGCGTAGCGACACTCTTACACTTCAAGCAAATTGATGACCTTTGTGGATTAGTTTTGTTAAGAATGTATGGGGTGCAATGCAAACACTGGACAATTTTAGTTTCTCTTGCTTCGTTGCAAATAAATATACTGCCCATATGTTTTAAGGTCTTCTCCCACTCTTTGTTCTCAAGGATGCTACCAAAATCTTTCTCCCACACATTTCTAAATGCTGAAATATTAAGACCAGCATGCTTGAGAAATAAGCAATAAACTACAGAAATCACTTTTCTTAACTTGCTTTCTTGAATTAATAAATAAACCATTGGAGATTTTGACAAGCTAGGGGAAGAACCAGGGATCTTGGTTTGTATAAAATGTCTAATTTGTAGATAGCCAATGAAATGCTGCTTTGGCATGTTCAATTTATCCTACAGCTGTTGAAAGCATGTCACCATCAAACAAATGAAGAAGAAATTTGATTCCCTTTTTATACCATTGCTGGAACATACTGTCCTTAACCCCAGGAGGAAACTCCTGATTCCTAATGAGAGGCGTCAATAAAACTGGGGAGCTGTTACCAAAAAAATAACAGATATCCACCACACCTTTAATGTACCCTGAAGAAAGAGATCGCTTTTCATATTCAGGATAATTGTACTTTGTGTCCCAGTAAGCAGACTGAATGGAGAATACGGCAAAGTAAAAAGTAAATCAATATTCATAGCTGAGTGCATATCCTGACACCAGTTTAGTAGGATTCTAGCATGACAAGACCAGGTATAGAAACAAATATTAGGGAGGGAGAGACCACCAGCCTCAATTGTCAATTGTATTTAGTAGATTATCATTCTTGGTTTGTTTTTATGCCAAATAAACCTTGAGAAATGCTTTTCCAGATCCCTAATCATATTCCTGCCAATGTAAATTGGAGTCATGTGTAATACGGAGGATGTTCATTTGAATTAACCCTATCCGACCCAGCCAGGATATAGCTAGAGCCATCCACCTATCCAGATCATCTTTGATCTTTTTTACCACGGAGGTGACGTTTATGTAAAGCACTTCAAATTGCCATCATATATAGTATGAAATGTGCTATATAAATAAACTTGCCTTGTCTAGAATATTAATATTGGCTATTGCCTGTAATGTGAAAATAATGCAGCTTTTTGTGTCGGACAGAATTTTAATATCTATAATCTCTAATGCCAAACAAACATTATTTGGTGTGTGAAGTGCTTTCTGTTTTCTGTGGTCTCAAGGATCCTTCAGGGTGGGCTGGAGGTGGAACGACTCTACCTGAGGAACTTCTTCCATCACTTTCACTCAAAGCGTGGAATGTGGAATCGCCAGATGCTGCGCAACACGTAACCATGTCAACAGTCTCGCCACTGCTGAGCAACGGTTACCATGGCACTTTAAACTTCAGGACATTCTGGATGAGTTCCAGGTCACATCTGACAGAAGGTGAATTTGAGGTGGAAACACACAGAGACTCAGGACAAGGATGCCTGTGATGTTTGGGTTGAAGATGAGTTGTGTAACACTGTTGCATCCAAACCTCACTGGATCATTTCCAAAGTTGGAATGTTTCTCCAAAGCTAGCTATGCCATCAAGAAAACCCGACTTTAAAGGAACCGATACAAGTTATTGATGGCTTCAGCATCACTGTCGTTGTCGTCACTTCCAGGTCAATAATATGCCTTCAGTCACGTCTGGCTGAGTATTCTCTTCTGACAGCTAGAAATATGACGTTCAATGAGATTTATATATTGAGAAAAAGTGTATTTATTCAGGTAGGTAGGTGTCTTGGGTGAGGGTTTAATGCTGTGTGACCTGTGAATCGGTGGCCGAAACCAAAAAGAAGTGCAATATTCAAAGAGCATGTTTGTCTAAGAAAGTGAATTCATTCAGGTTAGAAATGCTGTTCTGTTTTCAAATCAATCTCACAAAGCCTGTCAAAAACACATCTGTCATATATCACCCTCAAAATACAAAAGAAATTACCTTATGTTAAAAGAATAGTTTTACTCCCAAATTCTTATTACTATAAAGCAGAAAATAGACAGATAGACATTATTCAATTCAAAGTAAAATCATTTCAATTTAAAATCATGGTAGCATTGGTCTGTATGCTGATTTAAATATTAAAAATGCATTCATATTTTTGTTTTTGTAATGTACAGGAAAAGTATTAGTATAGATGTGCTTAATTGTCATTGAACATACATAATGTCACAATACCTTCATTCAAGGCTTAATTCTCTTTATGCAAAATGTAATTTATTTTGAGGAGGGTATGAAATGACCTTGCCATTTTTTTTTTCTTATTTTGGATATTTGCCATTTTGTAGTGGTATTGAAGGAAAATGTTCTTTTTATACAAAAGAGAAAGGGATTATCCAGCGTTAGGTACCTAAACAGCCAGTTTTCTTGTGTTCATATGACATTCCGATGAGTAAACCTGGCTTCATATGATTAGCTGGGGATTTTTCAATGATCCTGGACATTTATCTGTGACTGTGCATTATGTATTCCGATCCTAATCCTTTCCACATACAGTCAATTTTCAATTCTTTACTGTAGGGTTTTTATTTGGTATTGGTTAGGATGTTTTTTCTTCTGATTTGATACTGCATAGATTGTCCGAAATGGAAAGCTGACTAAAACATGCTCACGTCAGTAATTGCCTGTTCTGCTTTTTAATGCTGTGAAAGTTCAGGATGGAAATTTCTACTGTACACTGGTTTGTGTAGAGATTTGGCGCTGTTTTTACAGAGATTCTTTTTAATGTGGTGTTTACACATCTCTAAATTGCGGCCTATTGCAGTTTTATTTTTTTTGGTGTACTTTTTTTTTAAAAAAAAAAAAAAAAAAAAAAAAAAAAAGGCCTATGCATTGTAGATCTGGACAGTCATAGTTGTGTACTACAAAAATTAAGTTGTTTTTTATTTATTTTTCCAAATATTTTGTTGGCAACTAAGTCATTCAAGCAGACACCAATAACCTTAAAATAAAATGTTTCTTCAGATTTCTTCAGTGTGTTTTATTTGTTATATAATCAATATCAGCATCACCTGTTGATGAGCATTAATAAAATATTAATTAGGTTTTACGGTCTATGCAGCATTGGATAATGTATTTCTTTCAGGCTTCTGTCTGTCTGCATGCTAGCTTCATCATTCTTCTGTTCCATCACTCCATTGTTACATATGGCTGACCCTGGCTGGTTTTTGCCAACTCCAGAAATAGCTGCTTGTAAATGTGCATCATTGCTGTAATAAATAACTAGACCAAGACCTCGAAGAACATTTCTCAGTACTGCAGTAGGATTCTCAGTTCTGCACATGTAAATGATTTGTTTATAGTGGAAACAGGTACATTTCTTTTGAAAAAAATATAAATGCTTTTCATGCTTGAACTGCTTTGAAGCTGCATTAAAGGGATAGTTCACCCAAAAATGAAACTGACCCCATGATTTTCTCACCCTCAAGCCATCCTAGGTGTATAATGCTCTTTTTCCCGGACACATCCTGGACAGATTTTCTATATTGCCTAAAATATCCAGGTTTTGGCTTTGTTTTCACTCTTGCGGAAGGTGATGATCGAAAAGTAGTTTGACCAAAAAGTGCAGTATGGTCACCCTAGGTGTACGTGACTTTCTAGGTGTATAAAGACTTTCTGAAGTGAATCAATGAAGTGAGAGTGAGTAAATCATGGGGGTAATTTTCATTTTCATTTTTGGGTGAACATCCCTTTAATACAATTTTCCACTGTAGTTTGTGAGCAAGCCATTCGCCTCATAAGTCAACGTACCATGAGAATGATTTTGAGACTGATATTTCAAGGTAAAATACATACATGCATTTGCTTTAAAGTGGAAAAATATTTTGTGAAATGGTCACTTGTTCAACATTGTATTTGATGAGTCTCCATGTGCAGTATTCTCCAATTGTGGAGATTTTAAATGAGACACTGCATTTATCGTATAGTGTATTCAAAATGTAATGTACATCTAAATACAGCACCTAATTCCAGAGCATCTACAAAGTTGAATGAGGGCCCTCCATCTGTTGGTACGAGCTTGTGGCTCATGGCTTCCCTCTGAACATGTTTAAATTCTACAAATGCCTTTTAATTTTATACGTAGGCGGGCTATATTTAGTGAAGGCTTGCATTTATTTGGAGTTGTGTATCCTCAGGTCTACAGTCAGCTGAGCTCACCACATTGTCAGTGCAAAGTACAAAGATAGACACACTTATTATCTCACTCAATTGTTTAAACTTTAACATATTTAAAGGAGCTGACTCTATTATCGGTGTTGGTTTTATATTCAGAATGGAATATTAGCATATTTCTAACTGCATAGTATTGAATATATACAGCCTACCTACGTTACAAAACAACTATAATGCATGCATCATGCAAATTAATACTTTTATTCATAATGGATGCATTAAATTGATCAAAAGTGTCAGTAGAGACTCTGACTTCTTTTATCCTTGAGCACAATCACACTTATAACACCGTAAAGCTGCTTTGACACAATTGTATAAAGCGCTATATAAATAAAAGTGACTTGATTTGACCCAGTGGGGTAGCAGTGTGTAATAATAGTAGATTAATAACAGGCCTGGCTGCACCATACACTGGCTTATTTGGCTCTGAATGCAATGGGATTAGTTTTAAGACTCTGACTTTTAATCCTCGACGCTTCAGTGCTTATTTGTGCAGTTATTTTATTAAGATTTAAAGATAGATATTGTATAATGGCCAAAACTCTGGATGAAAGTGAAAATAATTTTAAAAAAAAGCACGCATCTGGCCCAAAAACACACGTGCGAATGGCTTGAAATGTCCTTGACCCGGATGTGCTTGCTTTGACGTTCCCGCCCCTCCCACTTGCGCGAGCGATGCGCCTGATCCTGCGCGAGCCGTTTCATCTGACAGACGAATGTATTTGTAAAATTAGCCGCATAAACATACAAATTTTGATATGATTGCGATCAAAATGCCTCACGGAATCGACGATGCGCCTTCCTGAGATCTAATGATGACAGAAGAAGCGTTTTAATCGGCGCGAGGATCGATGGAGAGACTTTAATGTCAGATTGAACCGCTAAGGTGAAACTCTGGTGAGCTGACAGGATCAAAAACAATACAATAATCTAATTTAGCTGAACAGTTTATAAGAAACTGATTCAATAAACAGGCCTTTGTGTCTAATATAATACTGCTGTGATTTATAAACAATGTGAATGCAACTAAACTGCTCACTGCCTGATCCACACTGAGAGATGCGTAGATTCATTAACTTACATTAGAATTATTACGAATTATTTCTTTGATAATGGTTTTTGGTGTGTTCGTTGTATAGTAATCTTGGTAGATTTTATAATATATATATATATATATAATTAGATATCTTATATCCACAATAAGCTGAATGTACCACTCTGCCTAATGCTACAGTTCCACCCTGAGATATTATACAAAATTTAATTAAGTTACTTGTATACTTTAATTGTTGCATCAACATTATGCAAAGATCATGTTTTCATGTCTAACTGTTCTGTGGTTTTACATGAAAAAGCAGATATATGCATTCGTTATATGTAACTTAATTGGTTATTTTGGGGAATGTGTGAGAACTTAATCATAAATTGGGTTATTCTTTGACTAATCTTGTTAGTATGTACCTAACGTTACATGTTATAATAAGCAAGGTTTGACTTAAGTATTTTAAAATCTAATCTAGGAAAATTTTAAGTTTATTCTATTATTCGTGTTCAACATGTTATGTTAATATATATTAATTATATAGGGCTAATTATTCATGTGAGTGCGTGTTTATTTTATATAAGGCTTTCTATCTGCATCTGTAGTCTCTGGCCCTTCTGTCCGCCCTCCAATCTGTCAAAGGCACCTGTTGTGATCACCTGTTTCAAGCGTTCCCTGTCAGTGTATGGATGTGGGTCAGGTTGCTTAGTGTCTATTTTATGTTTTTGTTTTCTGCCTCGATCCAGTGTGCAAACTGTATGTTGTGTTTATGTATGTTTAAATAGATGAATAATGCCTGGGAAGTTAAAGGCGAAGATTGTTGCCGGGCGGCACCTGCCTGTCATGGACCGTGCCAGCGATCTCACAGACGCCTTTGTGGAGGTCAGTCAAGTCTGTTAATGAAGTCACTTTGCTATGCACATTCGATCAAAAATGCTGCTTAAGTAGTATATCCCTTGATTTATCATAGAGCAGCACTTATGAAGTGTCGTTCCACAGGTGAAGTTTGGAAACACAACATTTAAAACGGATGTGTACCCCAAATCCCTGAATCCTCAGTGGAATTCAGAGTGGTTCAAATTCGAGGTAAGGTCTTTCTACTTGTCCTGCTTTAGGTTGTATTTTTGTGGAGTTTATTCTCTCTGTTCATCTTTCCTTTGCCCCTCAGGTGGATGATGAGGATTTGCAGGATGAGCCGTTGCAGATAACTGTGCTTGACCATGACACATACAGCGCTAATGATGCCATAGGAAAGGTGTACATCGACATTGATCCACTGCTCTGCAGTGAAGCTGCTACTGTCATTTCTGGCTGGCTCCCCATCTACGACACTATACATGGTGTGTGTCCACAAGCAAATTTAGTCTGTAATATTAAAGAGTTCTGACTTATTTTGTTCTAATGATATGCTTGTGTTCAGGTATAAGAGGGGAAATCAACGTTCTGGTGAAGGTAGATCTCTTCAACGACCTGAACCGCTTCAGACAGTCTTCATGTGGGGTTAAATTCTTCTGTAGTAAGTATCTAGATCATCTGCTGCTTCCATATCCTCCTGTACTTCTTTTCTTTCTTCCCTCTGACGTTCTGTTTCCTCCACTTTCTGCCCTGCTTTGCTCTCCTTCTTGTCTTTATTTTGTCATTCTCAATGAATTCACATTCTGGTTCTGTCTCTCTATTTCTTCAGCAACATCCATTCCCCGATGTTACCGGGCCATTATGGTACATGGCTTTGTGGAAGAGCTTGTGGTAAATGAGGATCCAGAGTACCAGTGGATCGACCGTATCAGAACCCCTCGTGCGTCCAACGAGGCCAGACAGAGACTCATCTTTCTCATGTCAGGTACTAATATTTTTGAGGGGTCATGTGCCACTGAAGACTGAAGTAATGGCTGCTGAAAATTCATCCTTTTCATCACAGGAATTATATTACATGTTAGAATATTTTAAAAATAGAAACCAGTTCATTTAAATTGTAGTAATATTTTACAATATTACTGTTTATAGTGGTTTTTGATCAAAGAAATACAGCCTTGGTAAGCATATGACACTTATTTAAAAAAATTTAAAACGTCTTGCCAGCCTAGATCTAGGACTTTTTGATAGCACAATATAGGCCTATTGATCTACTCTGACTAAGTGTACTTTAAGTTGCTTTGGATAAGATCATCTGCTAAAAGATGACTTACTAGAAAACTGCTTACTGTGTCTCTGGAGATAAGTGCATGTGCAATATGAGGCACTCCTGTCAATATTTTCTTGGCTCATGTGGTGTGTGTGTAATTGCATTTGTGTTTCTGTTGTAGGTGAATTGCAGAGGAAGATTGGTCTGAAGGTGCTGGAGATGGGAGGGAATGCAGTGGTGGGGTACCTACAGTGTTTTGACCTTGAAGGAGAATCAGGCCTTGTGGTTCGTGCCATTGGGACAGCCTGCACACTTGAGAAAATCAGCACATTCCCTGCCACAGCCACATACCCCAGCAACTCCTCTCCTTCAAAAGACATGAAAGAGTGAGTGTCACCTACGCACACACATATGCACGCATCGTTTTTAAAGAGATTTGGAAATTGCTGCTTTTTTTCTAACAGCTATCCTAGTTCATTCTGGCGGTACCTTAGATTTATATTTTTTGCACTGAAAATAAGAATTGAATTTTGGATTCGAAATGAACGTGATATTTATGCATTTAGCAGACGCTTTTATCCAAAGCGACTTACTTACATTCAGGCTATACATTTTTTACCAGTATGATATATGGGTTATTAAAGAATTCACAATGAATCCATTGAATTTTCTATCCCTTTAATGAAAGTAAAAATAGAGGCTGTTAGTTTTTAATTTTCAATCAATGTATATTACTGTTCAAAAATTTGGGGTTGGCAACATTTTTGTAGAAGTCTCTTATGCTCATCAAGTTGCATTTATTTGATCAAAAATACAGTAAAAAGATAATATTGTGAAAGATCAAAAGAACAGCATTTATTTAAAATGGTAACATCATGAATGTCTTTGCTGTCATGTTTACTGACTCCAAACTTTTGAATGATAGTGTATTATGTTTTAGATTTTCATCTATTTTTTTAGCAGACATTTTTGTTCAAGGCAATTTGTTATTATTTAAATAATTTATTAAAATGATTTAACATTCCTTTGGTTTTATTAAACAGGTATTAATGCAACCTGAAAAAGAAGAAAATGCTGTACAATTACTCTCTGTTTTCTCTTTATATTCGTAAATGAGTATGAGGGTGTGTGAGTGTATTTGTTTTATGAGTTGCTGTTTTATAAGTTCTACAGAAATGCATTCTCAACACACAAACATACCACACCTCAATCTTGTTCTCCCCTGCATGTCCTCTATCTCCCTCTTGCTCTTACTGTCTGTTTCTTTGGCGTTCCTGCATGCTGCATCTCTCCTGCACCGCATGTGTTTGCATTAGACGGCTAAAAGTTTAAATGCTGTACGGTTGTGCATTTTCAAACTAGCCGTTTTTGCATCTGGACTGCTGCCTTGAGTCTGTTGTGTTTTGTGTTTGTGTTGTCTCGTCCCGTTCCCTCTAGGGAGCTAAGAATGTTTGAATGGCTGTGACCTGCCTAACTAGACAGCACTTTTGCCGCTGTCTAGGTAGTCAGCTCACTAGGTTGTGAGATGCAGCCAAAAAGGACTTTTCCTGCCGTCTGTTCTCCATGCAGTCTGCCTTGAGTGTGTGCGCGTGCATGTTTGTGTATGTCATTGTTATATGTGTGTTTGTGTTCTCTGTGAATGTACAGTACACAGTGTGTGTTTGTTTAATGTATGAAATATGCGTGAATGTGTGTGTGTGTAGCTCTCCGCAGGCTGCTCCTTCCACTCTCGGATGTCGTTCCACACACAGCAGTCCAGTTCACAGTGCGAGCAGTCGTCTTTCTCAGGGCTTCTCCGTTTCTGTGCCAACACTGCTGTTCGCTGGTATGAAACCCAGACACAGGAGCTCAGAAGCCCCCAGAGCCAGGCAGTGTAGGCAGGTACCCCACGACCCCCATGACCCCGTCACGACCCTGCCACAGACCTGTCACGCCGTTCTTCATTGGCAAGACAGCTATGACATCACCAGCCCCCCTCTCCTTCAGCTGCCAAAGCAACCTTGTTTACAGCTTAAAAATGCCTCTGACCAATCAGTAAGCTGCATTCAGCTGTCATTCAAAGCGTAAATCCAATCAGAGGTGTCGGTTGGCTTCTGTGTTTTTAAGTTGTTTGTGTACGTACCATTTTTTTTCAGGCAGGGTTGTTGAATTTTACGTTTTTGGCCTTGTGAAGGCATTAGTCGACCCTTGTTATCAAAGCGTTGTGCTTTGGTTGGCTGAAACACACTTCTTGTTCATCTCATTTGCGTCCTGCCTCTTTTTTTGGTTTTCACAGTGTTTGATTTTATTTTTTCTCCATTTTATTTGTTTTTGCCCACTACCATAAAGCGCTTTCCTCTCTTCTTGACATCCTCACATGCTCTACCCTTTCAGCAGCAAGAAGTCAACACTCTCTTTTTTTCTTTCTCACAATCTCTCTTCCTCCTCCTCACACACATACACCTATGACCCTGTAAATCCGTGTGTGTTGATGGAGTGTGTTCCTCCTTGCTCTGACAGGCCAGGGTTTGGGGAGGAGACCCCAGGTGTCCCGTTATCCTCCGGACCCCCCACCCCTCTGAGAGCACAAACCTTCTCCTCCTTCTCCCCTTCCAAGTCCTACAGTCGCCAGTCCTCCTCCTCTGACACCGAGCTCAGCCTAACCCCCAAAACCGGTAAGATACCCGACCCCACCTGACCTCTGGCACTCTACCAGACTCTCTCTGTCTCTCTCCATGGACCTTGATTTTAATCAATATTAGCGACTGACCCTGGTGTCAAGGCAGAGAGGCAGAGGGTGTAGGGCCCAGTGTCTCTCTTTATTTTGGTCTAATTTTCTGTTTAATTAATGTATGTTTGTTGTGTTGTCCTTTCATTATTACTTTATCTGTGTGTGTGAGATGTTTATTTGTATTTTACTCAAGGCTGTGATCTCGTATTTTGTACATTTGGAATCTGTGAAGAAAATCAACTCTTCCATGCCTTCCTTATGTGAATCAGCCCCTTCTAAAGGACTTTAGTTCTGTTTTTCAATTTTTTATTTTGTGCATGTTTGTCTACTTATTTTTCACTATATTTCCAGGGATGCAAACTACTTGCTTTTATTCAAAATCCTCAGTTTGTTATACAAAATAGGTCACTTACTCTGTTTTCATGCTGAACAAAGGAGCTTTTTTTTTTTTTTTTACTGCAAGGTTAAATTATTAAAGGGATAGTTCACCCCAAAATGGAAGTTCTGTCATTATTTAGCCTCATTCATGTTGTTTTAAACCTATATGACTATCTTCTATGGAACGTAAAAGAAGATATTTTGAGAACTGTCTTTTTTTTGTCCATACAATGGAAGTCAATGAGGTTCAGTGTTGTTCTTCAAAATATCATCTTCTCAGAATTCTTCAGAATAACTTTGTTTGTGTTCCACAGAAGAAATGAATTCATACAGGTTTGGAATGACATGAGGGTGAGTAAATAATGACAGAATTAAAATTTTTGGGAAAACCATCCCTTTAACATGTGGCCCCTGAAGAGGTATTTTTGTGAAGCAGATGTAAGGTTAATATTAAGGGTGCTCCGATCAGGATTTTTTGGGCCGATCACTGTGGGTCGCTCACATGATTCATTAGTCGTCATTGATACGATCTTTTTTGAAGCCTTTTTTTTTATCATTTAATTATTTATAGTGATGCTCCAGTCAGGATTTTTACAGACATTCATTCAGGGCCTGAATTTCATTTTTGAAGAATGGGTGGAATTCCCCTCTTAGGTGACTTCCTTTGTGGGATTTGAGTGGTGGAGGGGGCTTTTTTTTTTTTTTTTTTTACATTTTTCAAAAATATATAATTATCTCACCTGCATGTTTGATCATGCAGTGCATTTTTGTTTTTATAATGGGGCAATTATTGCACAATATCTTACACACAACACAAGCCTGATTTTGTGAGCTGTATGTGAGACGGCCTTATGCCAGGTTCACACAGACACGGAAAGTTTTCAAATTACTTTGCAAGTTATTTATTGAAGAAATATGAATTGTACCTCACCTTCAGCATTATAATTATTTTACCCACGCCGGACAGAGATTGAGCATGTCATGCCAAGACCCTCTCCACACGGCAGTCGCGCTCGGCACTTTAGATTGGTTTATGAGATTGGCCTTTATAGAGACTGCCGATCAAACTTCCCCAAGCCATTATTGGCCGATAGCGATCGGTAGCCGATCAATCGGAGCACCCCTAGTTAATATTTATCTGGACTTTTATGAAAAGTTTTTGCTTTTGCTAGCACAGATAGTCTGCATAAATGCACATGCTGGGTACTTGAAAAGCAAATATAAAGTGCAGCATTTCCTTTAAGACGCTCCGATTTCCAGAAACCGAATGATCAAAATTTGTTCAGCGCTGTCAGTTGTATGCTTTTCATATAGTGACTATAAAGAATGATATGCTAATTTGGACAAGAAACATAAGGGCATGGTATAATGTATAAAACTGCAACACTTCAGTTTTATATTTTATCTTTATCCCTTTTTCTCTCCCTCCTGTATTATATACCCTTCATTTATTTGACACCCCCAAAAAACATTTTAATTGATGAAATGTTACTGTCCTAGTTCAGCTTATCATTTTGTTTCATGTGTGAAACAACAAGAAACCCATTTTGAAGCTATTTTACCTACATTTTAGAATAACATTTTTAAAATCAAAATCAAAAAGGAACTTCAGAAGGATAATTCACCATAAAATGAAAATGCTGTTTTTTTCAACAGCATTTTCATTTTAGCACTCAACCTCATGTCCTATATGTTTTTATGTTTCCATACAGCAACATGTTCATAGTGACCATGTCTGTCAAACTCAAAAAAAAAAAGTCACCATAAAGCACAATTTTTGTAGTCCATATGACTTGTGACCAATATTCTGAAGTCATAAGATAGCTTTGTATGAGGAGCAGACCGTTAATTGATAATTCACCTCTGAAATGGATTACAAAAGTCATTGTGACAGAAATTTCAGTTTTGGAAAATCTGCAGCTTATACCGTCAAAAAAACACCCTGCTGGAAATAAAATCCTAGGGAAACCATTTTATTTATCTCTCATCAGTTTGCATCCCTGTCTGTTGTGTAGTTCAGTCACCCCTTATTTTTTTCTCATATGATGTCTTCATACCTGTCCTCCCCAAACTTCTCTCTCATTCTTTCTCTGTCAGTGGGGATATTTCTGTGTCCCAGTACTCCCGCCCTTGAGTCTGAATCATCTCCCCTCCCCTCTGCCCATCTGCCCCTTCACTTACGGCCAAGGATGGCCTCCAGGAGTACAAATCCTCCCCCACTCCATGTCAGCCAATCAGACACAGCCCTGCTGAGTAAGAGCGTGTCTTTCAGTGAGGAACTCCTGCTGGCGGCCTATGGTAGGACACACCCACTGCTGTCCCCATGACCTTTGACCCTTGGTGCTGTGACTGCATCCAGTGTGACCACACCATCCCCTGTGCTGTCCCCTGGCAGAATATCATGCCCGTCGCTGGATAAATCAAACTAACGAATGGATTTTTTTCTAATTTGCCCACATCTTTTGGCAAATGCACTCTGAGTGCATGTTATGATAGAGTAGTGTGGTTTAATGTCTTCTAAGCTCTCTGATTAACAAAACCCCACTTGCATGAGTTCTTTTAGTCTGACTGCAGGTTAGATTTCTCTGCCAACGGAAGAAAATAAAAATAGCGGCCTTCTGTCGTCTCTAGTTGGCTGGTTCCAAAAATCTAATTTCCTAGTGCCTGGGATCTGAGCTTGTGTGTCTGAAACTGTATATTAATTGTGCTTTAATCTGTCAAAAAGTGATAACTTGATGAAGTTGCCCAACTAGTGAATCAGTAGAGTACTTTTTTTTTTTTGCCTGCGATAAATGTTATTTCTTAAAAGTCTGAATGTTGAAAATGTGTTCATACGTGCATTACTTTAATGGTTTATGCAACTAATGCCATTATTACATTTTTAAAATGGATGTGAACATATCCAATTTGATTTGAGATGTATTAAGATTACACAGTCTTTATATTAGACTGCTGCTCTACCTAGCAGAGTGTAGAGATCCACCAAATGATTTACACTACTGTTCAAAAGGGTCAGGTCAGTAAGATGACAGTAAAAACGTTTATAAAGTTACAAAATGTTTCTATTTCAAATGCTGTTTTTTGTTAACTTTATAATTATGAAAGAATCCTGAAAAAATTATCAAGGTTTCCCCCCAAAAATGTATAATAATTAATGTTTCTTGAGCATCAAATCAGCATATTATAATTATTTCTGCAGAATCATGTGACACTGAAGACTACAGTAATGGCTGCAAAATTTGTAATCATATTTCACAATATAACAGTCTTGTTGAGCATAATAGATTTCTTTAAAAAAAAATCTTACTGAACTTTTGAACGATAGTGTATATTAACACCATGTTAATGTTAATGATATTAGATATATTGTACAGCACCTTGGTCAACAATTGCTGTTTTTAGTGGTGCTATATAAATAAAGCAGAGTTGAGTTGCGTTAACCATTTTTATATGCACATAATTTCCCTATTAAGTTATTCTGGTGAAACCTTTATTTCCAAAAGAGGTCATATATTATCCATAGGTATTGGAATATTCCTGTATGCATGTTCGTTTCCTACTTTGACAACAGCACAAGAGCACAATTTTTCACTCCAAAAAAAATCCAGTCAAAAGTTTGTACTTGACATAAATGAGTGATTTGCTTACATGTCAAGGAATTCATATTAATTTGATCAAGAAACCAAAATATTAATAAAGACTTTAGGCTTAATTGGGTAAACATGCAATTTTAATTAATATAATATTATTAATATTATTCCATTGGCACACAGAAGAGGTGAATGCATGTGAGTGCATGGGCTATTGTAACATTGTGCACTGGGTTGTTTAGAAGTGATGTGTCGTTTACAGTCTTTCATTTCCCCTGAATTTCTCTCTTCTCCATCATAAACAGGAATGGGAAGTGGCGGCAGTGCAGGAAAGGAGGCGGGGCCTCTTAAAGTGTTTCTGAGGCAGCAGACCCAATCAGCACTGGAGCAAAGAGTAAGAAAAAGACACATTCACATGCATTTATAAATTCACGATCAAGTTTATGCACAAAAGTGGAACTGGTGATTATGAGAATTATGTTTCTCCACTCTTTCACTCTCTCACTGGATTTCAGGGGGTTTCATCATCCTCTGAAGCGTTTGTTAGAACAGGGGTATGTCTGGAGAGTGCATGCAAAATGTTTTCTGAATGTAGAATCTTTCATGTTTCCGAAACTCCTCCCTGTTTGAGAACTTTAAACTGGAAGTCCCGCATCTCTTCTACTGTCCTAATGACTTCATTATCAAACCAATTGCACATCGGAATCGTGACTATTGGTTTGGGGGCCATATGGTTATGCACCCATTTCCATGGAGAATATTCTAGAACCTTTGACAGGTGCTAGGAAGCTCTCATATCTACCTGAAAGTCACAGTTTTGCTGTGATCTTGGTCTGGGGTAAAATGTCTTGTGAAATAATTAAATTAATGTAAATGAAGAGCCAGAGATCTTGAAGTCTGTGTCTTCATCCAGTCTGTGGATGAGAAAGAAACATGTACTGGGTAACAATTTTGTTGAGGCTTTTAATCAGGACTTTATGCATATTTATTATGTATTTGCAAACAGTTTATCAGAATGGTAAGTTATAATTAAAAGAGCCTTTATGAGCATCTTATTGCAACTTGTTACGCCACTTACATCTACTGGTAAGTTCTGAAGTATTGCACTTAACAGAGTTGTTACCCAGTAAAAGAGCCTGTCTCCTACAGTGTCTGAATCTCTGTATCTCTGCATGAGTCTTGTGTTGCGATTGATAAATATTGACAATGTAATGGCATGACCCACAGGTTTAAATTTCTGTGCTTTAAAATCTTTAGATTTGTGGGAAAATGTCAGTACAGAAGTTCACCTGTCTTCATGTCCAGTGGGTCACCTGTGTCATTTCTGTATGATCCCTCCATCACCGTTCTGTGTGTTTCAGGAATACCCTTTCTTCACGTTGACCGCCTTCCCTCCTGGATTTCTCCTTCATGTGGGAGGCGTGGTCAGTGCGCGCTCAGTAAAGCTTCTGGATCGAATCCACAACCCAGGTAAGACGGCTCATATTATGCAAGCACAAACAAAAACAAATACACCAAATATACCATACATTAACACAATTTAAAACAATATGAAACATAACAACTTCACTGTAGTAAGAGCAGAAACTAATCAGCAGATGTATTTATGAGGTAGTTTGGCAGTGTGCATGTTGTTGGTGAGGCTTTCGTTGTATTTTCTATTTCAGTTCTTTGTACATTGTATGTTCTGCATCACATGCACCATTTCTTGGCCTTAATGTTTGTCCTCTCAAGCATATAATGCTCTATTACTCTTATTTGTTAGAAGATTTTGAGACATTCATGTCCCCTGAACATTACTTTTGCCTTTTGTATTTTTTTCACTATTAGCACATGCACAAAAAATACTTTTTGTAAACCCACAAATATCCTTTCTAGTCTGTACTACTAACAGTACATTATTGGGATGTATATATTGCCATAATACCTTTAAAATATTGTATTATATTGTATAATATTTTAATATACATCTCTAATGGAAAAGTGGCAGGTTTTGGCAAGCTTCGCTGCACTCTCATGAGGATTTTAATGCTCATCTAGGAAACGCAAATGCTTTGTGAATTTACAATTGTGTTTGAATTTTTACCACTATGAGGTTCCATAGTATTCAGAAAGTATTCATGATGCACTGCATAATTTTGTAAATAAATAAATCCTTGTCAGGGCAATCTTTTACATCTCCATTGCATAAATTTAATATAATAATTTTTTCCCTTTTTTTTTTTTTTTTTTATCTCATAATGCTTCTAATTCTCATTCCCTGCCCATCCTAGCACTTGTCTATCCTCAGTTTGACCCATTTTGTTATGCTGCCCATTGCAGTGATCTCTGATTGTATTTCTTTAAAATTGGCATGGATTCAAGCTTTAAGCTAACCAAGCTGTGCTATTACCAACTAATTTACATTTTGCATGCTGACCAAATTAGCTATCACATGGAGAGGTTGTTATTTTGTATAGTGAAGTGTAATTAAAGGGAGAAAAACTTTAATTAAGCTCCGAACTAGAGCTCAGAAGGTGTCTGTTGTTTTATTTTCTTAATTGTAACTTATAGATGACTACAAACACACCCACAGTTGTTATTCCACAACATACAAATGAAACACATCTATTACTACATCTGCGTATGAATGTTTTAATAGTGTGTGTGTGCATTAATTAAAGCATGGTTTGGTTGAAGGAGCCGCTCGTGTAGTTTTATTGTAGATGTGCTGGCTTAGAGCCTCTGACATAGTGCTGCTGCATGCTTTCTTCTCTATCTCTTTATCTCTCTTCTTCTTTTACCTCTTTCCCCCTCTTGCTCTCTCCCAGACCTCTATATTCTACCTCTCTGTCCATCTCTGCTCTCGCTCTCGTTCTCGTGGCCACCCTCTCAGATAACTCTTGTCTGACTTTGCAGTTCCTGTGGAGTGGTGTTGTCCAGTGTTGTGTTCTTGTTTGTAGTTGGTGTTTAGTTTTCTTTTTCTTTTCTACTCTCTTTCTCTCTTTCTCTTTCTCTCCGCTCCTTTAACCGATCTACTAATGTGGCGATTTGGCTCAGCCTTGGGTAACAACACCAGATCATACAAACTGCTAGACTGGAATAGTTTCACTGCAGGTACTTCCCTACCCTCAGTCCTGCTTTTCACACACACACAAACACACACACACACACACACATGCAGCCCCTGGCAGCTCAGCTGTTACAAACGTACCTAATGATTAATACATATTATCAGTTTTGAGAAAGTATTGAATTTTGAATATTCTCTTTTAGCAATTAATCAACATTGTAATCATTCTTAAAGGGATAGTTCACCCAATAATGAAATGCTGTCACCATTTACTCACCGCAGTGTTTTTCTAAACTCGTATGGTTTTCTTACTTGTGAGGAGCACAAAAGTTTAGCTGCTGTTTTCCTTAAAATGAAAAGCACAGCATGTAAAGACCTTCCACAACAGGTTTCATGTAGAAGTTTGTTCTTGCATGTCTCATAACTCAATCTGCAGTAGATGGGACGGTTATCAATGAATAACATCTTCAGTTTCTGTCTGTGCATCACAAGTAGTTCTGTATGACTTCACAAGACTTGGAATATAGCGCTTATGAGATGTTTGTTCTACTGATGTTTGTAGATGTACTTATAACTTATTGTTCTTGTTTTGTCCCTTATGCCTAATTTTTATGGAGAAGAGCAACGGGAACATTTTTCCATGTAACACAAAACGAGATTTTTTTTAAGTATCAAAGTCATGCAGGTTTTGAATAACAGGAGGGTCAGTAAATGACTTATTTTCATTTTACAGTGAACTTTTCCCTTAATATATATAGAAATTTGTTATTCAATGCATATTCACAATTAAGAAGATGAGTTGATTTTTGTCAAGAGTGATTACAAATACATTTAAAGATTAATAAAATGTGTAGAAGGAATCATTCATGCTGAGGCAATCTCAGATACACAGACTCGCACATAAACTCAAGCCTTTTGTCAGTAGTGTGTGTTGCATGAGCTGCCATGCGCTGTGCTTCTGTATGAACGTGTGTGTCTGGCACCTGTTGCATGTTTTAGCTGGATGCGTGGCTGTTCTCTGCTCTGGCTGATCATTCCTTGATCTGCTCTGACTTTGCTTCACCTGACCCCTTACCCAGCGTTCCCTGCTCCCTGATCACTTGACCACTTGATCTATCAATCCAGTGAAGTGGACTTAGGCAATGTTCTTCGTTTAGTCATGAAAAGTATCATGACATGTGCCCTTGTCAGTGCTGCTGCCTCTGTGGTCATTGTTGCTTCCCTCTACTAAAGTAATAAGGATTCTATACTTTATAGAGTATGTTTGTGTAAGCTGATATCACGTGTCTGATATTGATTTGTAGTCATTGTCTGGGGTTGTTCATGTCGGTAGGGGATTTTTAAAAAGACATTTGCTTTCTTGACTGAATATTTTTTCCTCCTATTTTTCATTAATGCGTCTTTTACTGTTTTTTGAATTTGGAATTTGCAAAAAGTTTAACACTGCTCAGAATCTGTAGTAAACGGCTGGCACCTGTCCAGAATTAATCATCCATATATAAAAATATGAGAAATATGATTCAGCTAATTGAGAATGATTGAGCAATTGAATGTTTGGTTTAGTTTATAAGAAAATTCACTGTGGACTTTTGTATTTTTAATTCTGAGTTATTAGTCAGGCTATGAGTGATTTGAATCATATTATAGCAGTGGTAAGTTGATCATCAGGCCATCATTTATTTATTTATTTGCACTTTCTCCTGCTTCTGGTCTCTTTTCCGCTGTGCACTTCTCTCTTTAACGTCACCGTTATTAATCAAACTCCATTCTGCTGTTGGCTGTTTATCCAGGATAGGTTGGAGTTTGTCCTCTATTGGGAAGCATGACGGCACTAGCAGGGGAATGCTCTGCCTACTGTTGTAGATTAGATCATGAAGTGTCAGTCGGAGAATGCAAATCACACCACTGTCCTTTTTGTCCTCACCATCATCATCGTTTTCCTCATTCCCCTCGGCCCTCTCCTAGTATGTAGTAAACAGGCAGGGCAGTTTGCTCTCATTAAAAAAACCTTGCTCTCAGAGAGTGTGAGCAACTGTGCGTGCATGTGTGCGAGTGTGTGTATGTGTGTGAGAAAGAGAGAGAAAAGCTCAGGTACTAGCCTTGTTTACATTAGTGCATGGTTTTCTCCCTCTCTGAAACATTTTGATATTTGTCACTGGTAAATATATTATATATATATTATACGTATACACGCTAATTAATACAAACACGTTTCTGTTGATGTTTTAAAGGAACCCTCCCCATATTTTTTGAAAATATGCTCATTTTTCAACTCCCTAAGTTAAACATTAAGTTTTTAACTAACCGTTTCGAATCCGTCCAGCCGATCTCCGGTTCTGGCGGTATACTTTTAGCTGTAGCTTAACTAGATCAGGGTTTGGGAACGTTTGATCCTGGAGGTCCTGTCCTTGCAGAGTTTCGCTCCAACCCTAATAAACAACACCTGAACCGCTAATCAGGTCTCGGGATCATTTAGGTTTTTTTTTTTTTCCATATGGTTTTCAAGGTTGTAACTAAACTCTTAAGGAGAGTGGCCCTCCAGGATCACGTTCCCCGCCCCTGCCTAGATCATTGAATCTGTTTAGACCGTTAGCATCTCGCTCAAAAATGACCAAAGAGTTTCTATGTTTCTACGATCTCCGCCAGACCCGGAGATCGGCTGAATGGATTGGAAAACGGTAAAACTCAACTGTTTAACTCTAGGGGAGTTGGAAAATGAGCCTATTTTCAAAAATAGTGGAGTGTTCCTTTAAGACCTGTTTGACGCTACATGCTCAAGCAACTTCACACCAAGAACAATAACTATAAATATAATGATAACTATATTAGTGTCCACATTGACGCATTATAACATTCTGATTATTCTAAGTACATACACCAGTTTTGCCATCTGCTGCTTTAAATGCTCAAGCTCTTTAAAGTTGGGTGGATTCTAACTGACTGTCAATGTTTTTATCATTCATCATGTGGAAAAAAATTATCTGAGGAGCAATATCATTGCAATCATTTTCAGTGTCGTTATCATTAAAGCTGTGGTGTGGACTTCACTATTCTCATACAATTAGAACAAATATTAAAAATTGATATTAATTGTTATAGTTATAGTCCTTGGTGTAAACAAACCATAATGCTTTGGACAATCCAGGGATAAACATCATTCTACTATGGGACTCAAATATCAAATCTGGCATTTTATTGATATAGAGCAGGTTTTTTTTACCTGGATTCATGAGAAAACTTGCAGGGGGTTTGTGAGTTGATGAAAGGCTAATAATGAAATCATAAAAATGAAAAATTATGATAAATAAATTATATTAAAATAATAAAAACCTCACTAAAAGTATTAACTATTTTGTTTACCCACATGTCATGTGAGATAATTTACCGATATCAGAGAACCGTGAATTTGCATGTGTTGTTCAGTTATTGAAATATTAATTACAATTTTTTAGTCAAAGAGGTTCAGCCGACAAAAAACGTTTTGGGAATCCCTGATATAGACAGTAATAATAAACAAATAAATAAACACGATTGTGAGTTGTGGCAGATTTGGGAGCGTCAAGAAACCAGCTAACAGGGCTAGTATGCTGCTAAAGCGAGTGGGTTTTTATGTGCCAATGGTGTGTGTGATGATGTAAATATGTTTGTTTCAGACGAGCCGGAGACACGGGATGCGTGGTGGGAGGAGATCCGTCAGGAAATAAAGTCTCATGCCAAAGCTCTTGGCTGCCACGCTGTGGTGGGCTACAGCGAGTCCACCAGCATCTGGTACTTAAACACACACACAATTCTCAACTCTGAGGATATTTTCACACACTGGTTCTCAACTGTTTTTTAGGCCTCATATATACAGGTTTTCAAGACAGTTGAGGGAGTGAACTAAAATCTTGATTTTCTGTCATTCAACCTCGATGATTATGTACTCTTTGTGTTTGCAGTGAGGAGGTGTGTATTCTATCAGCGTCAGGCACTGCGGCGATCCTCAGCTCCCGATTCATGCAGGACGGCCCGCTGGATGCCGAACACAGGTTGTCACGGCAACCGCTTTGTGTCTTTTCTACAGGGTCAGAGAGGGTCGAGGGGGATATGGGTAGTTCAGCCTCGCTAGGGTAGGTTAATGACACACACAGACACATACACATACACACACACCTTTGGCCCCCTGCTAAGGGACTTTTATAAGAATAGTTCACCCAAAAATAAAACATTTGATTATTAACTCTCCCCTCATGTCATATCAAACTTTTAAAAGGGTGTACCAAGAAAATAATCCATAATTAGTAATTCAACTTGCTTGCTATATCCTCAGTCTTCTAAAATCATACAATAACTTTAAAGACAGCATAAAATGACAATTCACCCTGTCTGTTTTCTAAATGAATGTTATAAATCTTATTGTGAACATAAAATATTTTTTTGATACTACGTTACACATGGATGTGTCACAATATAGAAAAGATCTGTCACTACTTCCGATTCATTGCGGCAATAAATTCAAATCATTATTCACTGAATTTTTTCCTTAATGCAGTACAGTAGCTCTTAACGTCGGAATAAAACAGAAATTGTGACATATATCTGAGTGAAATGGCTTCTTAAACAAGAGAAACAATATAAAAAATATAGGACAGGACTTGATTTTGAATTGATTAGATTGTTGTCGTTTCCTGTGGTCTTATGTGAAGAAATGTTGTTTTGCGTGGAGGAGGGGAAGTTAATATTTTTGATTAAAAATGACAAGGGCACATGAATTAAAAAAATTATATGGATGGATAAATAATTTTTAATAAACACTGCAGTATTGTGAATTTGGATTTCATGGTGACATTAAAACCAAAAGGTTTGGAATGACACAAGTGTAAGTAAATCATAACTTAAAATGTAATTTTGGGTGAACTTTTCCTTTAATCTCAATACTAAACAATACTAATTAAATTGGTGTGTGTGTGTCTGTGTGTGTTTGCTGAGGGTGTTTTTTTTTGTTACGGCTACTAACCAAATTAAGTCCTGAGGGCTAAAAACATTAGTCTCTGCATAAAAATAATACCATCTTTACAAATGTGTATGCTTATGTAATAATTTTATTCAGTTTTAGCTCATGTGGGTGCTTGGGTCTCTGTGTGTTCCCTTGTGTTATTGTTTATGTACTAATTACAGTGTTTATTTCTGTAAGATTTGAGGAGGTGGTGTCCCCTGGCTGTGGGTTTTGCCACATACCGTACGATGAGTTGAATATACCATTTCCTGCTCAGCTCACCTATTGCTACTGCTGTCGCCGCTACAAAGTGCCCGATGTCCTCTTCACCACAATCGACCTGCCTACTGAAGCCAACGTCACCGGGAAGGGCTGCCTGATTCAGGCCAGGTAGAATATGCACAGAACATCCTTTCTGAATGCTATATTATTGTGCTGCATACTGCAGTATAGCGCAAATAGTATATGTGCTATTTAGTGATACATGCTTTAAATTGCAGTGTGTAGGGCAGCATGTGTAAATTAAATAAAAACGAAATCACAATTAAAAAATTGTAATCACATTTTAAATTACAATTTTTTTTGCTTTTTTAAAGTGTCCCACGTGAATAATTAGTTTGGATGAAGGTCAAGTCAACACATTGCATTGTGGAATACAGTATTTCTCACAATGTGCTCCGATCAGAAGGTCATCCGGGTATTCTCTGTATCTCACTGTAGGCTGTGCAGGACTAAAAAGAAGGCCCAGGGAGAAGGGAACGCCACGGCCATTAGTAATCTTCTGCCGTTTCTAGAGTACGAACTCCACACACAGCTGATGAACAAATTGAAGCTACGAGGCATGAATGCTTTGTTCGGGCTACGTATCCAAATCAGCGTGGGAGAGACCATGCTGCTAGGATTAGCGGTCAGTGTGCAATTACCCATAATGCTCAGTGCATTTAGTGTACTTTATTAAATATGACTGTATGTGCTGCTGTTTTCATGCTAATAGCTGTTGTTTGTTGCATCTAGTCTGCAACAGGAGTTTATCTGACAGCTTTACCCAGTCCTGGAGGAATCCAGATTACGGGAAAAACTCCCAGTGACATCACATATGAACAGCACATCTCCAATATGCAGAAGAAAATCAATGACACCATTACTAAAAACAAAGAACTGTATGAAATCAACCCTCCTGTAAGTACATATACACATCAAGTGTTATTTCAAGCCTTTTATTTTATCCACTTGTTCCTCTTTGAAAAACACAGCTAAAATATTTATTAAAAAATTTCTTCATAGGAGGTTGTCGAAGAGATCATTGGTTCGCCGATCCCTGAGCCCCGTCAGAGGTCTCGTCTCTTTCGTTCTCACTCAGAGAGTTCAGATGAGGTGTCAGAACTAGACTTATCCCATGGGAAGAAGGATGCCTTTGTGTTGGAGGCAAGTTGGCTTGTACTGGTGGTTTATGAATTCTAGAGATGAACATGGAGATGCTGGAAATGCATTTTGCAGAGTGAAGGATCTTTTTAATGTTTTAATACCCTTCTAGATTGATGACACGGATGCTGTGGAAGATATACATGCACTTCTGACTGATTTCTCCATCCCAGCAGGTAAACACTTCTGCTAGACCACTGTTGGACTCTATTCTGTGTTTACTGGGCTATATATTCACCTGTTTATATGTACATTCTCTTGTCTTCCCTTCAGGATTCTACAGCTGCAACACTGAAATCATGCCTGGGATTCAGAACTGGACTTCAGCTATACAGGTACCGTTCATCCCAGCGAATCTGTCCATCTCCTGAAAATTGCAGATAGTGTGTTGATGTGTTTACATCTTCAAGAACTCAAGACTCAACAGAAACCAACAGTATTTTAATAAAGCCAGAATGGGAGCAAGAGCCAATTCAAACCACATGAGATGGTATCAATTTCATGAGCAGTATTTTTATATATATCAACAATGAAGACAGTTACTGTTGCCCTAATATTTGCAGACAGATGAAGCTATTTTGAGAGATGTTTGCTCTGGAAAGACAGATTTATTGTCTCTATATAATGTTAATATGTTGTTAATATTTTTGGTGTTGAATCAAAAATTTTTCTTAAGATGTTTACCTCCGTGAGGGTCTTTCGCCTTAACGCCAACTTGACCAATCAGGGACTGAATAAGATTTTCAGTGACCTCTGTGAGAACCTGCTTAAGGTGAATACATTTTCCTGAATACATATTTTCTGAATACGTTTATCTATTTTTTTCTGAAGAGATCAGTACAATAATAGTTGATATGGACCAGCTAAACCAAATGATTAAAGTATGTTTGGATATCACTACTCTAACTGAAATATATGTGTGCTCTGTAGAGTTTGTACTTCAAACTGCGGTCGATGGTCCCATGCTGTCTTTGTCACCTGAACTTCACAGTGGCCATACCTGAAGATGAGCTTATTCAGGTGAGAACACACCTGACCTTATGTTTTTGTTAAATATGTTATTAAACTTTCAGTTTGTGATCTTATTACTGTTAAACAGCAAAAAAGAAAGAAAGAATGGAACCCTTAAGGTCTGTTTGTCCTATTTAGATTGTTTTTTTTATTTATTTTTTTTTACCTCTGTCCCACGTGATTGGTCTGATATTTGATATTTATTGTTTATTTACATATTTACCTCTGTATCCTAACTCAAGCTACTGCTACTGTCAACTCGAACTACTGTCAAATGTGCATTTCTAAGAGACAAAAAAAAGTAATATTATAATTTTGTAAAATGTAAATTAATATTGCAGCCTGCACGGCAAACTGTGCTGAAGATATGCATCATCAAAGTCATGCAACACAAACCTGTTTTATGATTTGAAGCAATATCACTCATTAGAACAGGCAGAAACTTAAGAAATTAGTAGTTTAAAACCACAATTAACGTTCTGGTTTCTACAACTTTCACTTAGGAGCAAAACTCTGCCTTTAATTTAAAAGAAATAAAGATTTTAAATTTATCGTGATAATTATTGATATCGATTGATATAAAAAAAAATTTATTGTGATAATTTTTTTGGCCATATCGCCCAGCCCTATTGCTCAGTGTTGTTTAATTGGCAGGTGGCGGTAACAGCTGTGGCAATGAGCTTTGACAAAGAGCAAACTTTGGAAAATGGCAAACAAAGTGGGGAAAAGACACTGATAAAGGGTAAGCATGTGCTGTATGTACAGTATGTTCATGTAAGACACACCTTTTTGAAAAGCAGATCCTCAGTGTTGATTGTCCTTTGCAGCCATAACAGATGAGCAGCTTCAGTTCAGTCTGGAACTCAATGCTGAAACATCTTCTCCCAATCCTCTCAGCTCCCCCAAAGGTAAACCCTGGTGAATCCTGATTTAAACTTCACCCGTTGTTCCATACAGTCCTTTATAGCTCTTTAGAAGTTAGCCGTAATCCTTTTATGTTAGTACTAGGTGCATTATTAGTTCATTAAAACTAACGTCGTAAAATAAATTTTCGTTACTTGAAATAAAATAACGTCTACTGAAATATATTTTTTCTTTTCATATTTACTTTGTTCTATAAATAACTAAAGCTGAATAAATAACAAAAACTATTAATAGTTAAAAATATTATTTTATATATAATATAGATATATATATATATATTATATATATGTAAAAGGCAAAGCCAACTAATTATTACACTTTAAATAAAATGAAACAGAAATATAAAAATAAATAACGTCAAATATTAATACAAATATAATTGTGTAAATTTACTAAACAAACTGGCTAGATAAATGTCTCTTAATAATTATATCTTAAAATTGGTGCAACATTTAAATATCCAATTGTTCATTACCTATAGAATTAAAAATATAATAATTAAATAATTTAAAATCAATCTTTTGCATACTATTACAGGGCCCGATTTAGAGTGCACTAATTTGTTCTTGTACAAAATAAATGCATTTATTTATTAATTTATTTTTTTAAAAATATATACATTCTGACATAAAAAAATTTTTTGTCACAAAAAACTAATAATAATGATAATAATGAACAATAAAATATGTGTGTTTGTGTGTTTTTTTTGTTTTTGTTTTTTGCTGGGACCACTGAAAATCTTAGGAAAAATTATGAGATCTGATATCTCATTGCACATTGGCTCTTCACAATATTAAGGAAAATTCCTGTTCTCTTTAGTGGTCACCCTTTAACACTGCTTGGTTTCCTTTGTGTGTCCTCATGTCTATCAGAGGTTGGCAGCCATCCGTCGGCCAGAGGTCAGTACCTGATCCGTTACTGAGAGTTCTGGAGGCAGCAGGGTGTTTTTTTTCTTTTAATTTCTGCTCCTTTTGTGTGTGACAGTTTGAAGTGCTGCAGCACACATCCCAGCATCATCCATTTTACCCCTTTTTTTCTTTCTTTCTTTCTGTGTCTTGTTTCCTCTTCTCTTTGTCCCTCTGTTGTGTCGTTGTGTGTATGTACTTGTCTGCGTGTTTTGTGACCGCGTGTGCACATATTTCTATGTGCGTGTTTTGTTCTATCCTGGTGTTTGTTCTGAATTCGGTCTATATATATTATATATATAGATTATATATAATATATATATTATTGTATATGTTGTCGTATATATATAATTATATATAGTGTGTGTTTGTGTGTGTGGGTGGTGTGTCCAGCCTCCTCAGTTGATTACAGTTCCTTTGCAACAGATGCAGCTCCGGGAGAGAGCAGCTTAACCTGAAAGCTCACACCATAGACTGAATCGGTTAAACAAGTAGGGCACCCGCAAACACTCGCTTAATCACGACATGCACAAGTCACCTATACCCTAGTTGGAGTAACTGCATACTTAAAAGGATCTTTTAACTTAATATGAAATCAAAATGGGCCCTTAATCAAAAAATTCATTTTCTTGGTCTTATTATGTTCATTTCATAGGTGCACATTATTCCAAATTCCACTAAAATAATACTACACATACAAACACAAAATATATATTTTGTAAATTAATATAATTTTTTGTGTTTTGTATATAAAACAGTATGGAAGTAAAATGGTTTAGGAGTATGTTTTCATTTTGGTGTTCCAAAAGTTAAAATTTTTTGGTGAATAATTTTATTTGGTGAATTATTGATTTTTTACATATTTTATTTAATGTGAACGGAAATGGGGCTCTGGTTCAATGTGTTCAATATTGTTTTAAAGTCCTCTTAACACAGCAGTATGACATTATCTTCTAACCCTCACAGTCTCGTATTCATTAAAAATCTAATTTAAAATGGCATCTACTCTGACTACAGTCTATACTTCTTCACGCATCCTTACACACACATACTCCCATGTCCTGCATCCAAAAGTGGACAAGTCTTGCTGCCATATGCCGATCCGATCAAACATGATTAACAGAGTGTGAAAGTTGAGGTTGAGTCCTAGTGAGGAACCAAGATGACGCTTTCAGTTGTGCCTCAGTGATTTCATAATTGAGCTTGCTGATGTGATGAGTATGAATAAAGCACAGACCAACTCTGTCATGGTCCCATGCAGAGTAACATATGATGCATTGATGCATCATAAGTATGGCTGTACAGTTTGTACAGTTCAGGGCTGGGCATTATGGCTAAAAAAAAAATCTCTTTTTCATAATATATCTCAATATTTATGTAGATGCTGAAATATCAACTCAACAGCCACTGAAATCATTGCAGTATTCACTGTGTTGCTTTATTGTATGCCGTCAACAAAATAATCACATTAATATCACCCAGCCCTAATTCAGTCCACTGACAGATAGTTTGAGCGATGTTTGGGAGCTGCATGCGAATTAGCGCTCTGTGTAACAGTTGTGATGCAGCGTCATGTATGATGTATTACAGCTTTGAGATTGAGCTCTTTCACACTCTTGTTGGAAAAAGTGTCCTCCCGCTTCAAAGCTCATCATCCTCTGATTTATCAAGGCAGACTGAACATGCGTGCATTCATTCTTTCTCTCCTCCTCTGTCTCTGTATTTGCATGCTGTTTATTTGCATGGTGCAGTACTGTTGCTTTGCTTTGATCACATGGTGCTGATCTGCAACACACAAATGCACACATGCCCTTTCCTCGGGCACACTGTCTCGTCACATCCGTTGGTCTTGTACAGCGCCCTCTGAAGGCCATGTCTGGTATATTCCACCCCCCTCTATCTTTTCTCTCTACCCCTCTCTCTTCTCTCTCTCTCTCTCTCTCTCTCTCTCTCTTACTCTCAACAGCATCATCTATGGAGAAGGCCAGCCCGTTGCCTGAAGGTCGCCTCTCGGTCTCCTTCGTCAAATCGTTCCTACTCGGGCAGTTCTGTCGCAGTGGTCAAAATTACCCCGCTCTCTTTCATTCCTGGAGCAAAGATCATCAAATACCTTGGCATCATCAACATGTTCTTCATTAGGGAAACCACCTCACTCAGAGAGGTAGCAGTCTCACTGTTTTTACTACCATAAATCCTATCAACTCATTCACCTCCAACACCTTAAGACCTTTTCTGCAGCTTTCGTCTTATTATTATACATAATAATAATAAATAAACAGAATATTAAATGTTTACATATTAATGCATTAACTACTGATATCATATAATATTAAATAGTAAAATAACATAATAAAGTATTGGTGTTTATTTTTTTATTAATGCTATTACACAATTAAAATATTTAACATATCAATATATTAAAGGAATTAGAATTAATAATATATGAAAATTCCAAAATATTTTAATGTTAATTTCGATATTTTTATAAATATGGCTATGAAATAAATATTGAAATAATATTACACTTAATTACAACTGTACCCTAGTAATTAAATTATGTTTATTATTACTATTTATAGTTTAAATAATACTATTAAACATTTGTGGTGCTATTAAATTGTTATTCTATAATAATAACATGATTAATATTAAGTCTTTTAATAATAGTATTTAATTTTTTTTAAATAATTACAATTTTAACATTAATGGAAAATTGGTATAAATTTTTGTAAATTGTTGTTATTATGATATAATAAGAAATATTATAATTAATAGTATTCTATTTTACAATTATTTAGCATTAAATAATAATATAATAATAATATCAGTGCAAAATATTGTTAATTTTTAGTGAATATATTTTAATAATATTAATGTTTTTAAAAGTCATTACAATTAGTAAATTGTAATTAATTTTATATTCTTGGTATTAATATTATTTAGTATTAATGTCACATTGTATTATTACTATTAATTTTTTTTTCTTATGTTTTAGGAGGGAGGTGTAAGTGGGTTTCTGCATACGTTTATTGCTGAAGTATTTGCGATGGTTCGCGCCCACGTCGCTGCTCTTGGAGGAAATGCTGTCGTCTCCTACAGCATGAAGGAGTGTGTGTTCATGGAGAATCCTAACAAGAACCAGGTTAATACATGCACAGTCACACACACTCATACACACTCAACCCATCATGTTTGTTCATTTATGCTCGTGTTGTATTTTACAGGCGCAGTGCCTAATTAATGTCAGTGGGGACGCTGTTATTTTTGTCCGAGAATCTGAACTCGAGTTGACTTCGGTACAGCCACAGTCAGCCACAACACAGACCTCTAACGGTGGGGAAGGAACGTGAACCCACATGCACACACAGACAAACTCTCAAGTAAACAAGTTTTAACATGAACCATGCCATTTGAAGCAGTTTCACGCTGAATCTACCAACCAAATCTCCAAAAAGAAGCAAAAAATATAGACCTCATTGGTTGGTTCTCCCAAGTGTCATATTTTAGATCCTTTAAATGGCCAATATTTGGTTTTATTTCAGAATATTTTAAAATTCCTCCATCGGAAGCCTTTCAGAAAGGTCATCTGCCATGTTTCTATGTATTGGCCATTGTTGTTCACATTCCATTTTGTCCATATGTGGTGGAGGCAGCTACCAAATTCAAAAGGTCTATAAAATGCGTCTTTTGTGTTCGCAAAGAGTGTGTAAATGCGTCAACGACTCTCTAAATGGCCGTGTTTTGTATTTAAATGAAGGTATAAACTACTGATGCACTCGCATGGACATCCAGTTCATGATTTTAAATACTGGTTTCAAATAAGACACTTCCTGTCATGTCCTACTGATCTCTTTAGAATCAAGTCATATGCTGGAAACGTTTGTTTGCTTTCATGTGCCACAGTGTATGCGTTTATTTAATCATAATGTTTGGGTCGGACTTCTGCAAGGCTGGCCTGATTTTTTTGCATGTGCAATGCCAGTTAATCATTAAGAAAAAAAGATATTTTAGGGTGGAGTTGTCATTCACCATGGACTGACACTTGAATGTACAGATGATGGGTCTGGATATGAGGTGGACGACTCTGCTCCTGCGTGGACTGACTTTTAATGCTGTTATTTTGTATATATGTTTGCCTGAGGACAAATCAAAATCGCACATTAATAAGATATAATTGAATAAAACTATTATTGCTCTGATGTGTTTAGTCCTTGTTAAATTGTTCCGTTTTTAATGAGTATATTTATATATACATATAATGGTTTTCTCAAGTGAATTTCATTTCTCATTATGATCTGATCTAAAATATTATAACTGCGATCAATGCAGAATAAGTTGCCCAAAAGACAGTTATATTTGATTTGTGAGCAAGTGCCTTTTTAATAATTTTTTTTTCTTTGTAAAGCCATGAACACACTAAATAATTATTCCAATCTGAGCCGCTAGTAGACGCCAGACATTAAAAATGCACTTCCTAATTCTGAGCTCACATCAGTATTCGAAAAATCTCTACACTTCTAACAAATGAAACGATCTTAAAAAAATAAATAATAATGTTTAACAAAAAATAAATGCGAGCGTGGCTGATATTACCGAATCCAAAAGCTTCACTCGTAAATAGTAATTAGGTCATGTTGATTTTTATTTGTCAGCCTTCCGAGATCGTCCAGGTAAGTACACAGCCTGCTTAATATTCATTAGACGAGTCCAAAGTCTGCCTTTCAGCCAATCGGCTGCACTCATGGATGAGCGTCTCTGACGTAATTCACTCCAGTAGAGCTACTAGTACTAGATCTACTAGTAAAAATTGGTTTTCTAATGATATAGTTTTGGTGAGCCAACTCTTCAACCAATAAGGACTTCTGTTAACTTATTCTGAATTTTTGTCTAAATTTAAAATCCCAATCATTCCTAAAGAATATGCTGTAGTTATGGATGCTGTCCCCTCTGGTTTAAAAATATCCGCTTTGTAAAAAAGACATGTCCCCCAATCTTCTCTGCAGTCTTTTGATCCTGTTGACACTGCTGTTGGTCGAATTTGTTTTTCTTCTTTTTCTGTTAAACACAATAATCGACAGGTTCGGGCCCTTTTTCAAAGGGATGTTGTCTCTAGACCTCCTAGTGTAACTTTCTGGAATAGCTGTGTTGATGGTTTGATATGGCATCAAATCTGGAAATTAACTCATAAATATTTAATAAAGTAAAATTAATTTCTTTCAAACTCATTTATAAATATTACCCCAGTAACTTTTTCCTTGTAAACAGATTTAACTGTGATATTGATACACTATGTACATTTTGTGGTCTACATACAGAAACGTGTTTTCATTTATTTTGGAGTTGTCCTTACTCAAGTCAATTTTGGTCAAATTTCTGCTCATTTGTTAGAGATCATATCATGCCCAGCTTTCAACTTTGTTTTGAAAATGTTTTTTCACTTACGACATGTCATTCCATAAGGAATATTATTTAATTAATCTGTTACTTTTGTTGGCAAGTTTAGTATACATAAATGCAGTACGGCAATTCATAAACCATTGTTTCTCATTTTGAAATCAGAAGTTAAACAATACCTAAAATCAATTTACAATTTGATAAACAAGAAAGCTGTTAAGTGTATTAATGTATGTAAACATTTCCATGTTTTTATGTAATTTATTTTTTCTTTTCTCTTTATTTCAGTAATTTTGTATCTCTTTTTCTTTGTGTTCACCCCCTGGCTACTGTAAAGTGTTGAATTTGAGTGATTCAATAAATAAAAAAATTAAAAAACTAGGTTTACTAGTACAGCAAGGAGTATTTAATGCTAAAACGGCTTGCCATAGTATGGATCGTTCCCTGCGCTGACGTAATTTCCGATTTCGCCGGTTCTCTAATGCATATACTAACGTACACCAGTCAACCAATCAATTTCACGTCCCCGAGCGTGACGTAATTAATATTCATGAGCCAATTCTTCGCTATAGTAGGATTCGTTTGCAAACAGCGCGCTTCTCCGTTCTTGCATGTCAGACGTGTCGCTCAGTCAGTTCTGTGCATTCAAACCTTCCTGATCTCCATCTTGAGGAGATTTCTACTCCATCTGTTTTCTTTTAGGAGTTTATTGTACACATAATGGGAGAAATAAGGTTGCCGAGGCACATGTTCTTGTGGTGTCTGTCTGCTATTTATATGTTTGCCTTCGCGTCTCTTTACGTACAGATTCCAGGTGAGTTTAGATTTGTTTAACTTGCATGTAACGTTATTGAACTAACAGCACAAGTTCATCAGTGACACATGCGGTATTAAATGTCTTGCAGAACTGTCTGTGCAAAAAAAAAAAAAACTCAGATTAGATGGAGCATGTTGACGCCTGTTCAGAAAAACCCAGACTGTAAAATCTAAGAAACTAGCCTATATTAAAGGGGTCATATGATGCGATTTCAAGTTTTCCTTTCTCTTTGGAGTGTTACAAGCTCTTGGTGCATAAAGAAGATCTGTCAAGTTGCAAAGACTAAAGTCTCAAATTCAAAGAGATATTCTTTATAAAAGTTAAGAGTCAACCACGCCTACCTAAAACGGCTCGTTCTAACACGCCCCCACATATCTACATCAAGATGTGGGAAGATTTACATAATGCCGCCCAAATGTGCAGGCAAAGAAAGAAGGCGTGGTTTCAGTAACCACAGTTAAGTGTTGATGCCCCTGTTAAAAAAACATCATATTCTGTTTGTTATGTTTTTGAATTTGGGATGCTGGTTAAGCCTGTCCTTTGCTGGGTTAGCTGGTCATGTCTGGGAAAATGCCAGCTTAAACCAACATTCCAGCGTCAAACATACCTAACCAGCATATGCTGTTCACAGCCATGTCAGGGAAACGCTGTGTGTTTCAGTGCGAAAGCAAAAGCACTTTATTTGGGCTTCCGGAAGTAGATGCAATTAGGAAGCATTGGTTAAGATTTATTTACAACAGAAAAACACAGCCCAGATGTTCGAATTTGTGCAACACAATTTATGGACGACAGTTTTGTGAACCTAAAAGAGTACAAGGCTGGTTGTGCACAAAGACTATTTCTAAAAAAAAAAAAAAAGGGTCAATTCCAACTTTGCTATAACAATCTGGCGCTTCTGAATCAGCGACTGTAGTATGTCTTTTGTCTTAACCGCGTCTTGTGTACTGCATCATCACTGTTTCTGTCACGCGACTCTGTTTCCCTTTCAGGCTTGACCTGATGGTAAAACTAACAACATTATTAACTGTCTTGATATTTAATTTGAAAGCTGAAGCTCGCGATTATGGTAAAGGGGCGTTACATTTCCGACGAGTGCTTTTGGTGTTCGGCCACTCACAATGCACTGGGTCAGCTGGCCAAAAAGAGCAGACGGCACTTGTCGGAAGGAGGGACTTTGTAGAAAAACGAAGCGTTTGAGAGAGGCGGGGCTTAGAGGACCTACAATAATGTATTTGAAAAATAATTGGTTTTTTGAACATCAAAGCATGTCAACAAATTATGTTACACCAAATACACCAAATAATTATCTTTAAAAAAAAGCATCATATGACCCCTTTAAAATCTAGGGAAGTCTGAATAGTACAGGCCTTATAGGAAATGTATTTATATAGCCTATTTCATATATACTTACATACATAGGAGCCGATATATATATATAATATATATATATAATATATTATATCTATATATATATAACCTACCAATATTGTTCCTATATAATTATAGCATATATACTATAATTGTTTTTTGTTTTCGCAATTTACCAGGGTATTGTCATGTATTTTTGTGTACATTTCATAGTGTATGAATATAGTAATCATTAAGTGCCATGTAGGGTCCAAAAGTCATATAAACACACAAACAATGTGGAACCTGAAATCTGGAAATAAAGTTTTAGGATTCTGGAAAATCTAAAACTTAAAGTAACACTGTGACATAAAATGAATCACTTTTCAGATTCTGCACCATTTTTAGGTCACTAATCAAAAAGCATTTTGCGGCATTGACAATGAGTTCTCTCTCTTTGTCTTTAGGTCTGTACGGGAACGAGGGTGTGCTGCCGGCGCGGTGGCAGCTGCGGGTGTCTGGGAAGAGTGTTGTGGAGCAGCTGAAGGATTCTCCCACCCTGCTGTGGTTCGGTCCTCATCTGGGTTTGGACACGCAGCAGTGCATGGAGCTGCTGAGTCTGACCGGAGCTCTGCTCAGCTTAATGACTCTGGCTCTGCCGGTACTCAGAGACTGCAGAGTCTTCCTGGTGCTCTGGATACTCTATCTGTCCCTCTACCAGGTACAGACTCCGTTCACATACAGCACTGATAACACTAGTGTAGTGGTAGACCAATATGTGGTTTTCACTGGCTTGTGCAATATTTAGAGAACAGGTGGCCTATGGCTGACAGCAAAAAAATAAAATGCTCATGTTTTTTTTCCCCCTAAAAACTTTTATTAGTAAAAATTAGTATCTGAAAACTCCTTGAACCAGGTCATTGGCTGATGCTGATAATCAAAACAATGGCCAATATATATTACAATACATAGTTTTTAATTGCATACATTTTTAAATACATATTTACATAATTCATATTTTTAAATGGATTTTTAGAAGTATTTTAAATAATTTAGTCTCATTTGCTATCTTTAAACTGTATTGAATGTAAAATGTAATGTAAAATTCTTCAAAAGAGATATAACTTAGTAATATAATTATCCTTACAAGTATTATTTATATAGTATATATATATATAAATAAATAAAATAAAAATATAATTTGTCTATTTTTAAACTGTATTGTATCATATTATAATTTTCATATATCCAACCTGCTATCGACCATTACCTCAAATAACCCATACTTGTTGATCGATACTTATCACGAATACTACTTATCAAGGGTAAAAAAATGTGATATTAGAAGTTAATGTAAAAGATACTGAAATGCAGTGCTTCTTGTTTCTGTAGGTGGGCCAGGTCTTCTTATACTTTCAGTGGTGAGTATTAGATTTTCTGTCAGTGTGTGTTGCTCGTACACCACCAGATGTTTTATTGATTCACAAATGTTCTTATTCCCCAAATTATGTCTGTTATGTAACTGTCTATGGCTTTGTTTAACTGCTTTACAACTGTAGCATCAAACCAGTCTTGACCTTGAGAGACACTCGGAGTGTTATTTACAGTAGTCTCACTTCTGTGTTAATGTGAAATGACTTCAGCACATCAGAAGCCAGAGTTAGAATGTGTCAAACATCTTGATCTCAGGGATAACCTCCTGCTGGAGACGGGCTTCTTGGCCATTCTCATCGCTCCCATGAAAATGCCCTGGTCTTCAAAGGTGCGTCTCCATGACAGCGTGACTTTCTGGCTGGCGCGCTGGCTGTTGTTTCGGCTGATGTTTGCGTCGGGTGTCGTCAAACTGAACAGCCGTTGTCCCACCTGGTGGGGCCTGACCGGTGAGGAATCAGCTGGGATTTGTAGATTTTATTTGTGCCAACATTTTCTGGATTTGCTGCTGAAAGGTTCAGAATAATCCTATTACACTAAAAACAACAGTATGTGTTTTTACAGTATGTATTCTGCATGCACAAAATACTCAAATGGCATGTTAAAGCACAGTGTGAGATACAGTGTCCCACAATGCAGTGCTCTCAGGTTGACCGTTCAGTTCCTGCATGACAAATGAAATGGAAGCAGAATCTTTTTCTTTTTTTTTTGGACTCATTGTTTTTTTTATGAACCACTAAGGAATGCATTTTGCGTAACAATCGATTTTTTAAAAATTCTTAAATCTTCCTAAATTAAACTTACAGTGTAGTGCGTTCATGTGATCATAATTTATTACAATCTTAAAAACAACAACAACAACAACAAAAAACGCTATTTTAACATTGTTTTTCTTAAAAAAATAATAATAATAATAAAGAATAAAGATAGAGAAAGTCGAAATGTCATGGATAAAATATGTTATAGACTGTAAGTAAATATTTTATTTGTCTTTATTTGTAGGTAGACTAATTGAAAATAATGTGTTCCATGATCATTTGGCTATATTTGGATTAAATTTATCAGTCTATTTCACTCATCAGTCCAGTACTTAATGACATTAAGCGTTGCATTTAGCACCAGATCTCCGTATGACTGCAAATATATTGTATTATATTGTGCTGATTGAAATGTTTAATGTAACAAAAAATAGAAAGCAGTTTATGATAACCAGTCAGCAGTTTTAAAGCATATCTGAAACATTACTATTTATTTAAAAAAATGTCACTAGTTTGAATAGTTGAGAAGATGGCCTGGTTTATTATTTTTAAGACTTTTATTTGTAAGCCTAAATGCATAATGTTTAGGTAGCTGATGCCTCTATTCTGGAATTTAAAGTGAATTTTGTTTACTTATTTTTTATTTATTTTGTTTAGTTAAAAAAATTTCATGTATTGTTGTTGTAGAATCATAATAATATAAAAATAATAAAACAGAGAGAGAGAGAGAGAGAGAGATGTTTATTTACACATTTATTTTTTACATCTGTTAAAAAAGCAGCATGCTAGTATTCCACTCTAATCATTAGCCTTAGTTTATTTTTGCACATTTTACTCTAATTTAAGTTTAAGTAGTAAATCCCATGAAAGTTTTGACAGTGCTGCCACTAGACATATGTATTGCTTTTATGATGTCTGAAATAAAATATACACATCAAATGATTCATGTCAATTCGCCGTCAAACACTATGTTCTGTTATTGTCTCGTCAGCTTTGACCTATCACTATGAGACCCAGTGTATACCGACCCCGCTGGCCTGGTTTGCTCATCAGCTGCCGGTGTGGCTCCAGAAGCTCAGTGTGGTGGGAATGTTTGTTATCGAGATCGCCGTTCCCTTCATGTTCTTCAGCCCCATACGAAGACACCGACTCGTCGCCTTCTACATGCAGGTGAGTGAGTATGTGTGTGTTTGATCAGAAATAGAGAAGTTGCTCTGAGTTTGTGCATTAATGTGACAACATGGTGTGTTACAGGTTCTGCTACAGTTGTTCATCATCCTGTCTGGGAATTATAACTTCTTTAATATTCTCACCATCACCCTGTGCATGTCGCTGCTGGATGACCAACATGTGAACTTCTGGCTCCGAAGATCCACGCCAAAGACTGAGAGCAGTATGGACACACTTACATTACACTAAGATGTTTTTGAAAGTCTCTTATGCTCACCAAGGCTGCATTGATATTGTGCAGCAGTAATATTGTGGAATAATATTACAATTTAAAATAACCGTTTTCTATTTGAATATATTTAAAAATGTGATTTATTCCTGCGATGCAAAGCCGAATTTTCAGCATCATTACTCCAGTCTTCAGTGTCACATGATCCTCCAGAAATCATTCTAATATGCTGATTTGCTGCTCTGGAAACAATACTTATTTTTTGTGCTGCCTCATGTTTTTGTATTTTTTTTTTTATGTGCTGTTTTCAAATACTGCATGATGACGGAAATGTATGTTGTGCCCTGTTAGGAATAGGATGAGATGTGAAAACCAGGTCCAGATGGCCGTAACTCATTCTTCTTATTGTTGTTTTCCAGCATCATTGCAGACTCTGTTCTCTTGGTTGGCTGTGATGTTAGAGATCGGCACATGCGCTCTGCTTGGCTACTGGAGCGTCAGATACTTTGACCTGCAGGTGGACTGGGAAAATAAGAGCGTCTCCTCCAAAACAGGTGAAGCTTTTGACTTTGTCTTATTCAGTTCACTTGTTGTTCAGTGCCATTAATCTGTTTTCGTTTCCTCAGGATTTACGTATTTTGAGTTCAACGGCTTTCTAAAGACGGTCACGGTGCCTAGTATCTGGATTGGCGTGCTGTCTCTCACATGGGAGATCATTTCTGCCATGTTTAAGTGAGTGGTGTGGGTCAGTTTTCATCTGATTTGTTGGCTCAGTATGTCCTGGTAGAACAGATGTTTTTGTTTCAGGTGTGCTTTTGTGAGAGGAGTGTTGTGGCGTCTCTGGAACACAATCCAGTGGGCGGTTATGGCTGCGGCTACAGTCTCCATGTTTGCCGTCAGTCTGGTCAGTAAACTTCCTGTCTCTGCTATTGTAGTGTCATTATTATACGTTTATAGTATTTCTTAATATTTTGAATTTTCTGTTTTAATTAAAGTTATAGTCATTTTGTTATGTTTTTGGTTGTTTTTAATAGTTTTTCTAAATATGTCCATTTCGTTTTTATTTTTAGTACTTCAACATAAAATAAATGAAAATGAGAAATTTTGCCTGTAATAAAATAAGTATGCTTTTTATATATGTATTATATTTCTATTAATGATTATTTTAGTTTTATTTAATGTCAACAGCACTACTTCCTGTTTGTGTGTCCTTAAAGGGAAAGTTCACCCAAAAATTCATATTACCCTATGATTTACTCACCCTCAAGCCATCCTAGGTGTATATGACTTTCTTCTTTCATACGAATACAATCAGAGTTATATTAAAAAATGCCTTATAATGGCAGTGAATGGTGATCAAGATTTTGAAGCAAAATAAAGTGCATCCATCCATCATGAAAAGTGCTCCACGTGGAGTTTTGTAATTCGCAGTTAATAATTAGCATTAGAAAAGCATGCCTTCCACATTTTTGTCAAAATCTCATTCATGTTTCCACATGTTCAAACCTTAAACCTTATAACAATATACATGAGAACTTCACTGTGTACTTCAAGCATAGTACACGGAATTCTTTCTTTCTTTTTGTAAACTGTCCCTTTAAGTTATGTAGAAATAATGGCTCTAATAATGAAGTGCGTGTGCAGGTTCCCTACACCTACATTGAGTATGATGCACACAGTAACCTCTGGCCTGGGATCCGGACAGCGTTTGAGGTGACCGAACGTTACCAGCTAGTCAACTCGTATGGATTATTCCGGAGAATGACCGGGGTTGGAGGCCGTCCAGAAGTGGTCATTGAAGGCAGTATGGATCGCAACACATGGACGGTCAGTTTACAAGTACTTGAGGAAGTGCTTAGTGTCTGAATTACAGCATTGCTTTGTATGTGAAGGAGATAGACTTCATGTACAATATGAAAACATGTCAGAAAAAGCCCAAAAGGTCTGAAATACTGGCTAGTAACTGAGAAGTTGTAGGTTCAAACATTGAATTAAAGGGGTCATATGATGCTTTTTTAAAGATCATTATTTGGTGTATTTGGTGTAACAGAATATGTTGACATGCTTTAATTACAAACACATTTTTTCAAATACTGTACATTATTGTTAGTCCTCTATGCCCGCCTCTCTCAAACGCTTTGTTTTCTACAAAGTCCCTCCTTCCGACAAGCGCAGTCTGCTCTGATTGGCCAGCTGACCCAGTGCACTGTGATTGGCCGAACACCACAAGCACTCGTCGGAAATGTAACGCCCCTTACCATAATCGCGAGCTTCATCTTTCAAAATAAATGTAAAGATAGAGCCGGAAAGGGGAACTGAGTCGCGTGACAGACACAGTGATGAAGCGGCTATGTGTTTGCATTACACTCCATAGCCTTCCATAACGGTTAAGACAGTTGACTCCACTGTGATGTGACCCCCCCCCCCTTCTCTCTCTCTCTCTCTCTCGCTCTCTCTCTCTCTCCTCTCTCTCTCTCCCTCTCTCATCTCTCTCTCTCTCGTTCTCTCTCTCTCTCTCCAACTCTCCTCTCTCTCTCTTCTCCTCGCTCTCCCCCTTCTCTCTCTCCTCCATCCTCTCTCCTCTCCCAACTCACATCCCTTCCTTCTCTCTCTCGTCCTCTCCCCTCTCTCTTCGTCCTCTGTCTCCTCTCCTCACCTCTCCTTCCTCCCTCTCGCTCCCCCTCTCTTCTCTCACCCTCCCCTCTCCTCTCTCTCTCCCCTCCCCTCCTCTCACTGTCCCCCCCTCGCCACTCCCCTCCATCGACAGTCTCGCCATCGACCTCTCCCCTCCTTCTCTCCTCCCTCATCGCGCGCTCAGCGCACACACACAATGGCGCAAACCCCCGCATTGAACAGTCATAGCAATATTAAACCTAAATACAAAACAGTAGCTGATTCAGAGCGCCAGATTGTCCTAGCAAAGTCAGAATTACCTCCTCTCATATGTTCACGAAACGGTCGTCCATAAAATGCATTGCTTTTCTGGCTGGTTTGTAAGTAATCTACTTTTGGAAGGCCAAATAAAGTGTTTTTGCTTTCGCACTGAAACACACAGCGACTCCCTGACATGCTGTTTCAACACTAACTGCGGTTACTAAAACCACGCCTTCTTTCTTTGCATGAACATTTAGGCAGCGTTATGCAAATCTTCCCACATAGTGATGGTAAGACATGTGGGGTGTGTTAGAACGAGGTGTTTTAGGAGGGCGTGGATGAGTCTTGACTTTTATAAAGAATATCTCTTGGGTTTTGAGACTTTAGTCTTTGCACTTATCTATGCACAATCAGCTTGTAACACTCCAAAAAGAAAAGAAAACTAATGTAATCCAGCATCATAGGACCCCTTAAAGAATATCCATCTGACCAGGATCTTAAAGATGGGCATATGTAGATTATTTGTGGCAAGCAAACTATTCAGAATCTTTTTAAAAAAAAATGTATGTATATACACCAGCTTCAAGGTGAGGTTAATTATTCAGTTGGTTTAAATTAAAACTAGCTACATTTACATGCACCCAAGTAAGCTGTTTTTCTGTAATTGAATTGATGGCTCAGTAGGATTGAAGAATGTTCAGAAACTAAAATTGGTTTGGATTAATACGGATTGAAAAAAAGTAGTACATGTAAACATATCTACTGTAACTCCTAAAATAATATATATATTAATTATATATATAATAGTATATAATATATCTATATATGATTGTGGTCAGTAAGTCTTTGGTGTTTTTTTTATTTTTCCAGGAGATCGAGTTCATGTATAAGCCAGGGAACATGAGCACAGCGCCCCCTGTGGTGGCTCCACACCAGCCCAGGCTGGACTGGCAGATGTGGTTTGCTGCTCTTGTTGGGGGGTTGGGGTGTGGGGGGGGCCGCACCACAAGCCCCTGTGTTGTCAGCGCCTCCGTCACAGCCTCCAATGCAGGGCAAACGAGACGGTGAGAATGACGTGTGTTGCTTGTGCATGCATGAGATTAAATGCATCAAGTGCATCAGTCTGAACGAGATTGCATGCCTAATGCGTGTTTTTACTATACTGTGGAAGTTTCCATGTGTGTGTTGTGCGTGATCAGACTCATTCAGACAGATGATTCTCAGTATCCGTCAGCACGCCTCCTGCAGACCTCCGACTCACCGCTATACAAATAACGGGTTCAGTGGAGCCCAAAGAGGACGGGTAGCAACACACCAGCTTCCTTTCCTTTCCTTTTTTCCTTTTTTTTCTTTTCTAATATTTTTTTAATTTTTAGATTTTATTTTAGATCTCTTAATTTTTTATATTTATATTAGATTTATATTTTCCTGTTTTAATTTTTCGTTAAATTATGTCTTTTAGTATTATTATAAATTATTAGTTTCAAGTTTTACTTAACTTAAGTTTACTTAATTTTTTTATATATAATTTTTTATATTTTTAACATTCATTTTATTTAGAGTAAAAGCAAGTTTTTATTTTTTTCAGTTAACATTTTAATTTTATTTGACATATTTTAGCACTTAAATTTAAACTAAATAAAAAGGAGTTATTTTTATATATACACACATACACTCACTGGCCACTTTATTAGGTACACCTTGCTAGTACCGGGTTGGACCCACTTTTGCCTTCAGAACTGCCTTAATTCTTCGTGGCATAGATTCAACAAGGTTTTGGAAACATTCCTCAGAGATTTTGGTTCATACTGACAGGATAACACTTGCTGCAGATATTTTGTCTGCACATCCATGATGTGAATCTCCCGTTCCACTGCATCCAAAAGGTGCTCTTTTGAATTGAGATCTGGTGACTGTGGAGGCCATTTGAGTAAAGTGAACTCATTGTCATGTTCAAGAAACCAGTCTGAGATGATTTGAGCTTTGTGACATGGTGCATTATCCTGCTGGAAGTAGCCATCAGAAGATGGGTACACTGTAGTCATAAAGGGATGGACATGGTCAGCAACAATACTCAGGTAGGCTGTGGCGTTTAAACGATGCTCAATTGGTACTAAGGGGCCCAAAGTGTGCCAAGAAAATATCCCCCACACCATTACACCACCACCACCACCAGCCTGAACCGTTGAGACAGGGCAGGATGGATCCATGCTTTCATGTTGTTTACGCCAAATTCTGACCCTACCATCTTAATGTTGCAGCAGAAATCGAGACTCATCAGACCAGGCAACGTTTTTCCAATCTTCTATTGTCCAATTTTGGTGAGCCTGTGTGAATTGTAGCCTCTGTTTCCTGTTCTTAGCTGACAGGAGCAGCACCCGGTGTGGTCTTCTGCTGCTGTAGCCCATCTGCTTCGGGGTTCGATGTGTTGTGCGTTCAGAGATGGTGGTATTCTGCATACCTTGGTTGTAACGAGTGGTTGTTTGAGTTACTGTTGCCTTTCTATCATCTCTAACCAGTCTGTGTGGGGTGTCTGTGCTGGCCCATCTCCTCTGACCTCTGGCAATCACAATGCATTTTCGTCCACACACTGGCCGCCGCATGGATTTTTTCCCTTTTTTTTCGGGCCAGATTCTCCGTAAAACCCTAGAGATGGTTTTGTGTGAAAATCACCCAGTAGAATCAGGCATTTTTTTTGAAATCTCATAAGGACCAGCCCGTCTGGCACCCACAATCATTCCACATTCAAATCCTTAAATCCCCTTTTTCTCTTCTTTCTTCTTTCCCCATTCTGATGCTCGTTTGACTCTTTCAGCAGGTCATCTTCACCACCTCTAGATGCCTACTGTTTGAGGTTGCGCCATGGTAATTGGCTGATTAGCATTTGTGTTTTATATATATTTATATACCTTTTTTTTTTTTTTTTTTTTTTTTTTTTTTCCTTTTTTCCAGTTATGTTATTTTGTTTCAAGTTATTATTTGTTTGTTTTTGTTTAGCCTCATTGGTTGCATTTTCTGTCTTTGTGACTTTGTCATATTGGTTGTGTTTGTGTGTTTAGGTCATATCCTCAGCGATGGTGGAGACGGGTGTACGTGGAAGAGTTCTATCCCATGGTGCACCTCGGTGACTCTTACCTTGAACAGATGTTGGTTCAACATGGTTTAAAGGTAAGAAACAAGTCTGCTGTCAAAAGTGAAAGTGTAATTAAATTGGGACACGTTGAATGTCGATAAGCTCACAGGAAAACAAACAGACCTAAAGTTCACCGTCTGTTATCTGCAGGATAGTTTGATTCAACAAACAGGGTTTTTGAATCATTTTCATTGAACTTGCATAAAGCATAGATAAAAACAGACATATTTAATAGGTGACATCAAGAGACACTGTGTTTGTATTATTTATGGAGAGATGATATAATGAGGACGAATCTAAATGAAACCATGTCATTAAAATATTGTGTTTGCACAAAAATTATGCCGATTTAATGCTTTGTAATATTTTTTAGTAAATATGCACTGGTATAAGTGTTGATATTTACAAAGATTTAAAAATAACTATGTTGTAGGCGGTAATGAGCCTAGTACCCCTCCTCACAATTTAAACAATAAAATATTATTTTATCCTTCAGTCTATAATTGAATATAGGCTTGAACCAATGTGGTGAAAAAAAAAACACCCAACAAACAAAAATTATTTGTGATTAAAAAAAAAAAAAAAAAAAAAATCTATTTCTGTATTTAATCTATCTTAACTGCTTAGATTTCACTATGGCTATGAATAATTTTTAATACAATGAATAATAATAATAATAATATAAACATTACTGAAAAATAAGAAATATTACTCAGTGTTACTAATTTTTCACTGTAAAAAATTATAGTATTTAAAATATATTTGTGATTTTAGTTTCAGATTTTATTTTTTTGATTAGTTGTGCACCCTACGATATGAATGAATAATGAATAACATGAATAAAAGATAAGTATTGGATATTAAAAATAACTTTGTCCCCTTTGGTCGATGAATTATTGCTTCCCTCAATATATTTTATTCAATCAGGACATTAAACTATGTGTGTGTGTGTGGTGTGTGTGTATATATGTATAAGTATATATATATAATACCGTTGTGTATTTAGAATATCATATATCTATTTTTTTTTTTTAATATATATATATTTTTTTTTTTTTTTTATTTATTTATTTATTTTTATATTTATTATTATATTATTTAGTATATATATATATATATATATTTTTATTATTTTTTTTTTTTTATATGTATTTTTATTTTATTTTTATATTATTTATATATTTTTTAAGATATAGTAATACATATATAATATATCTATAATTTTTGTTTTTTTTTTTTTTTTTTTTATGTGTCAATATATATATTTATATGTTTGTATATATTAATAAGATATATTTATCTGTGTGTGTAAATATATAATATATATATATATATATATTTATTTATTTATTTAGTTATTTTACATGTTATTCCTGTCCTTGCTATGATGTTTTTGGCCTATTGGCTGAAGTCAAAAGAGTTGACCCTCAAATATTTATTCTGTTTTGGTCTCTAGATATGGCTCTGCTACTCCTTCTCACTCACAAAGTCATGTCTTGATTAATGAAGATTTAATGCTCTTGACTTGGTTTTAAATGTCATTTAGATCGCTTTCTTTTTGTCCTTCAGGAGAAGGCTCCTCCGAGGCGCAGCTCGAATGCTTGGCTGCCTCGGTTATTGCATCATGTAGGTGAACATGCCCGTGAGATGCCGACTCCTCTTCTGCTCTGGACTCTCTTCAGCTCGGCAGCGACCGTGTGTCTCCTCAACTCTCTGCGATCACGTGCACGTCATCACCAGCACGAATCGCTCCAGAACAAACACGCAGATAAACAGGTCACAGGATGGACGCACTCCAATGTGGCGCAAGAGGATGCGAAGAAACAGGAGGAGGAGAAGGATGATGCAGAGGAAGATGGAAAAGAGCAGGAAGAAGATGCAACAAGTGAGGAAGAACAGGAAGGAGAAATTGAAGAGGAAGTGAACACAGAGGAAACGGATGTGGACAGCCTCAGAAAAAGGAAGTGAGGTTTTTTCAAATAATCGTCTGTGGCTTTAAATGAAATTCTGGACTCTAATACCAGCTCAGGGTAATGACATCTACCACAAAACATCAGCACTTACACCCTCGTTGTGTCAAAACATTGACTCTTCTCTGTTTTCACAGGCAGTTTTGAGAGATGTAGGCAGTGTAGTGACGCATTCATGTTTCCCAGTAGTGTCCTGGATGTACCCGCCAGTTTAATTCAACTAAAACGGGTTGAAGGGCCACACTGCAAAACTTTTGTTGTATGGATTGCTCTGACAGGTAAATAAGGTAGGTTATTGTTTTTCCCAGTATGCACTAACTGCTTGCACCCTACATATCATATAAAAACAGCAGGATGTCTTCCACCATGAGACCTAAAAATAACTGTAAGAAACTACATTTAAATGCACATACTGGACCTCATTAAACAGAAGAGGGAAATTTATGTTTTTAAAATCATCCTTACATAAATTACACTTTGAATGCAACAGAATGCCAAAAACAGCACTTTTATGAACAATTTAGACAGACATTATTTTGTTCAGCTTGTGTTTTATGAATGAAGCCCAGTATGTGCTGTGCCTTACGGCACACCAAGAGCATCACAGAAATCTAGATATCAGAAAATATGACTTTCACTTCGACTGTCATCTTGTATAGGTGGTGTTATATGTCATGAAATTGTTTATCGGACTGTAACTGGTTATGGTCTGTGATATTTGTGTATTGTATTGTATTGTAATAACATATTTGACCACTGTGGTGTAGTATTGCATGTGTATTGTGTTAATATGAGTGAAGATGTGCAAAAAAACAACACTCGGCTTTAATGTTTTGTAACATTTTTAATAAACGTAGAAAAATATACAGTGACACAAGCACCATTATTTCCAAAGAAATGTTAATTTGAAACAATTTAAAGTAAAATTCATTTTATCTTAAATTACATACGAATACATAAGATTTAGTCTAATGTAATGACAGTGACTATATAAGATAAAGTCTTGGATAGTCATAATTAATATTTCTTTTTATGTTACATTGTAGGTAAGATTCCCACAGTTTAAATTAAACTAGTTTTATTGACACCTTGTTCATCCATTTATTTTATTTTATTATTTTAATTTAATTTATTGTTTATTTTATTTAGTTTTATCTGAAGAAAATTCCAAAGTGCCAAAGTTTCATGGGTGGTTTCTAATTGGCTGTAGTTATTTCACCCATTTTTATTGACCACAGAGCAAAAGCTATACATTATTTAAAGTGTCATTCATGTTTGTGTGTCTCACTGAAATAGGACGTATTCGTAGAATTCTAGAACACGTTCATCAGTGCAGTATCACGGGGCAGTACTTATCAATGAGAGACTGATAATACGGCCTCAGACGCTCCACGTCCGGTAGTTCAGTGCTCTTGGTGTACAAGTCAAACTTGCTGTCAGAGGAAAGACAAACAGACGTACGTTATTGATCAGCCTGCAGAAACTCTCAGTGAGAGGTCAGACCTTCAATATGTGGGTCATACACACAAACCAGATCTCATTGAGAAACTCGTGACATACTTAAACTCTCTGACCCAGGGCAGCATCTGCAGGTCTTTCTCGCTGCATAAGTGCATGTAGTCTCCGTTTGAATGCCATGGGTAGAAGGAGTGGAAGCGGATCATGTAAAGACCCTGTTGGAATTTGGGAGTGTTAAGCATAAATTAAATCACATTGTTTTTGTGTGTTTTAGTTGCTTGCTTTTCAGGTGAGCTCTGTGACATTACCTCCTCAGGGATGGTGCATTTGTTGAACTTCATCACCCGGTATAGATACTCTAGAATGGAGCAAGAAGAATGTTCACTGTAGCAAATTCACTACCGCTGAAAAGTCAGTAAGAAATGTTTTGAAAAGAAGTCTCTTATTTTTTACCAAGGCTGCATTTATTTGAACAAAATTACAGTAAGAATAGTATTATTGTGAAATGTTATTACAAATGAAAATAACTGTTTTCTATTGTAATATATTTTAAAATGTAATTTATTCCTGTGATGCATAGCTGAATTTTCAGCATCATTACTCCAGTGTCGTCAATGTCTTCACATGATCCTTCAGAAATCATTCTAATATGCTGATTTGCTGCTCAAGAAAAAAAGTTGTGCTGCTTTATATTTTTGTGGAAATGGTCATAAAAAATATTAAAATATATAATTAAAAAAAAATCAGGATATAAAGTTCAAAATAACAGCATTTATTTAAAATTAAATAAAACTATTAATACTTTCAACTGACCTCAAACTTTTGAACGGTAGTATGTTCATGATGCAACATCATGATTGTCTTGTGTGCTAAGATCCCTCAAATCACTCACCATCATGTCCCCAAGACATCAGGACATTATCAAGCCCACATTGTGGTTCATAGATCCCAAACTCTGTGCTGCAATGAGAGAAACATGCCAACACCACCACATCAGGTAGAATGCTATACAATGTATTTTTACTTTTGATAATTGAAATAAAGCTAAAAATAAAATATAAATCTTAAATGTAAAATAAAATGTTGCCTTTGCAACTAACTGAAATAAAACGTTTAAACTGGAGTATTAAAATTACCAAAAAACTGACATGAACATAAAGCTAAATATTTTTTAAAAATACCAAAACTAAAAATAGAATAAAATACATTTAATATAAAGATGGCTAAAAGTTCAATTAAAACTATCAAAATATTAACTAATAATATGCACTCACTGTAACAGCATTTAAATAATACTAAAATAACACATTTTTTGATATTTAGAAGATAGAAAGCTGTGGTGCTGTACTTGAGTGCAGGGTTCTTCCCATCCGGATTGTCTTCAAATGTTGAGTCTCTGAACACTTGAATTCTAAAACTTGCATCCCACTGGGAATGTATCTCCATCTACAGCCCACTTAAACACACACAGTGGCATTCTGTATATTATTTATCCCATGTGACAGTTGCCTTAGGTTTTTAAGACTGATTGGATGCATTTGTCTCTCACCTGTGACTCCCCATGCAGGGCCATGATTTTTCCAATGTCATGGATCAGACCGACTAGCTGGAACCAATCTGGAGATGGGAAAAATGAGAGAAAATTCAGTTGGATTTTAACATTTGACCATATGTAAATATGCACAATGAGCTTTCACATTTGGAAATGGATTTTAGTCCTGAAAGAAGCCCTGCAGGTCTGGACATATTGATCAGAAACTTCACAAAAACAACTTTAGCTTATTGTAACACAAAGTCTTATCTTAAGTAGACTAAGACGATGTCTGTGACCTTTGTTCCTCGCTGATCTCTCACCTTTTTCAGGATGCTCTTTGCGGATTCCCTCAGCGGTCTGGAATGCATGGAAAGAGTTTGGGAAGTCAACATCGGGGTCGGATTCATCAACAAGCTCGTCCAAGGAATCGATGCTCTCCATCATGGTCATGCTGAAGTGATTGCAGTTCGCCCATTCCAAGTGCTGAAGGTCAGAGGTGAGAGGTCATGTTCGGAGTTTGTGTTTGTAAAGGCTGTCGTTTATCTGGCTCATCACAGAGCGTCCCAAGTTGAACTCCAGTAAGAGAAACGCATCCAGTTGAACTACAGTAGAATAAACGTTACTAGGCAAGAAAAGCTTGCAATATATGATACTGTTCTGTGTAACTGATACAGAATTTATGCATTTCCTTTAGTAATAATAGAGATTCAGAATTTTAGCATTTTTTATCAGTTGTTAGCACAGCCCTGTTACTTGAAAAATGAAAAAATGCACACAGCTGCTTGTTTTATTTTTATTTTATTTATTTACGTTTTTACCTGCTCCTTTATATACATATATTTTTATTATATACATCTTTTTTTTTTTTGTGTCTGGTTTTGATACAAATATAACTTTAAAAACTTACATGATTACAAATACATATATAACTTAAAAATATATAATATAATCTTGTATGTATTTTAATATATATAATTAAACACAGAACAAAAAATCTACATCTGTATATTGTAAATATTTTATATAATGTATTTTAAAAAAAAAAAACATTATGTACAGTTTGATTTGTGGCATTGATAGACCAACCTTCTGTTTGACAAAGTCCAGTGTTTGGTATGTGTGCATCAGCTTGTATGTATTAAACACACAGTCAAAGAGAGCTCCACTCTGTGTTAGACATGTTCACACATCAAAATGGAAATAAGAGGGTCATATCAAAAGGAATGATACAAGAATATATGAATTAAGAATATGCATAATTCCAAGTTTTACCTCAAAGTTCCTGAATTCTGATTCGTCTTTCTCGTGACATTCGGTGCGATATGCCAGAGAGGGATCTGGACCCTATTAGTTAAAGTTTGTGTGTAAGAGATACAACTAATAAGACTTAGTCTACCAACTCAAACAGTGACACAGTCTGATTGACAGTTTTCAGCATTGCAAAATGATCAAAAATGATTATTCATGTGTAATGCCTACAATTCTGCTTTACACACCATTGAGGAAATTATGATGCATGTATATGAATAATTGTCTGAATGTCAGGTACATACCAGGTTCACCACACTCATGGTTGAGCTGAGATCGTGTTGTTCAGGATGAAGGAGGATGTTGTGTGTGTGGTGTCTCTGACTGCTCTATTTATCAATGCTGCACATATGGGGTCTCTGAACTGTAGTGGGGAAAAACACTTTAACTTTCACTTTCACTTTAACTATCTCCACCTCACTTTATCTCTGAAGCTTCCAGGGGTCTGACAGTGTGCATAAATGTGTGTGTTTGAGTGCTCAATACTGGGATATCTTGGCCCAAATACAGTCTGTTTCAGAAAGGACACATTGTATGTAGGCATGGGCCGGTATGAGATTCTGACGGTATGATAACCTTAGATAAAAGAAGAAATATCACGGTATTGCGATTACAGCTCTAAAATATGTTATTTTTAAATGTCTGGGTAAAAAACTACTTTTTTTCCACTGAACACAATACATTTTATTTTTAAGAAACACTATAAACATGTCAGGCTAAATAATTAAAATAAATAATTGAATTCTTCGTAATTCAATTAAGTGCAGTCACTTAAGTGAGCCTAAACCTGCAGCTCAACAATAATCAGAACATAAATAAATTATTTTCTGTAAAAAAAAATAAACAACTTCTGAATGAAAAAAATGCAGTCACTTAAGTGAACCTAAACCTGCAGCTCAATAATCAAAAACATAAATCAAAACATAATTTCTGTAAAAAAAAAAAAATAAATAAATCAATCAATAAAAAATGTAGTCATTAAACCTGCAGCTCAACAAGGTTTTTGGAGACTTGCTCACTTTCTGCACATTCCTCTTTCAGTCCAAGTTATGATGCAGGAATGTTCACCTTTCCTGGATTAAGTTTGGAGCGTTGAGGTATGAGGATGTGTGCACATACACATAAGGAAAGAGAAAGCGAGAGTGTGTTACACACACACACGGCCTTTGTCCGTACAACACTCAAACAGTGGCAAAGACACCTGAGAGCCAGCAGTTTGTTTGTTTTTTAAATGTCGTGATTTTGAACAGATCTTGATCGGGGGTGAAAGAGGGAGAAATGAAGATGACACAGATATATAATTTATGTACGACCTGGAAGTATTTATTTCTTAATGTTGTAAGAAAGGGTCTCTATTTAGGTAAGAGAGACATCTGACTAAATAATGTCTTTCCCTACGTCCAGTAAGTAAAAAGCACTGTATGTCAAATTAATAGTAGGCTATGTTTGAAAACTCATTATTAGTACAGTACCAATAGGCAAAAATAACCATTACTTACCAATCAATACTTTTATTCAGCAAGGATATATTAATTTGATCAAAAATGCTAGAAAAAGGTTTCTAGCTTAAAAGCTTTTTTTGTTACTTTATATTCATCAAAAATTCCTGGGAAAAGTATTATGGTTTCCCCAAAAATATTAAGCAGCACAACTGTTTTCAACATTGATGATCATATTTCTTAATCAGCAAATCAGCATATTAGAATGATTTGCAAAGGATCATGTGACACTGAAGACTTTGCATCATAGGAATAAATTACTTTTTAAAATATATATAGAAAACGATAATTTGAATATTTCTGTTTTTACTGTATTTTTGAACAAATAAATGCAGCCTCGGTGAGCAAAAGAGACTTCCTTTACAGACATTATAAAATCTTACTGACCCCAACCATTCAAACAGTAGTGTAACTGTTTATTAAAAATTGGTGTATTTAGTCTTATTCTTGTTGCTGCTGTTTCCATAAAAGCAGTAAGCCCTAAAGCCCATATGTTACATAGTTGTTTGTTAGTTTTTCTCCACAGTTAAGTTTTTTTTTTTTTTACTCCAGTGTCTGAGTACTCCAGCATGTCATTGTTTTGTGATGGTTGTCATTGTTGTGGTGGTTACTGATAATATCACTCATGTCACACAATAACCATTTGCATTTGTTTTGTTTATTGAATCAGCTAAATCATATTAAAATACACAGCGCTGACACATAACTACAAACAGTCATTATACACTTGCAAAATATTTACAAAAGCTTTTGTTAACTTAGAATTAAATAACATCTCTTCCATTCAAGTCAATGACATTAAAGAAGGAAATCACTTTTAAAGTGCTTAATAGAAAACATTTGACCTATATGTGAACATGAGGATAGCAGACACTCCACCACTGACACACTATGACAAACTGAAGGTGTGTGTGTGTGTGTGTGTGTGTGTGTGTTTGTTTGGCCAGAGGGTTGTGTTTATATTTGTCTCCCATGTGTTATTTGTATTTGTGATTTTATGTTCTGAGACTGGCATGTGCAACGTACACGATCAGACAGTGTTGAAAGTTTGAGAGCTTTATGGATAAAGATTTGACATTTTAAAAGTTTAAATGGGAATATACAGTGGTCCCAAAAGTTATGTGGACACATAAAGTGGCTGTGTGTAATTTTTCAAAGTGAAAATACTCTCCAATCCTAGTGTAAAGTGCAGAGACAGCTGTAAGTAAGACTTTAATTTCCCTGAAGAGTGTAAACAGTGTGGGTCTGTGATGCTTGTAACATTACGCTGTTGGTTTGAGCAGCCTAACAAGTTGACATTGGCTCAGCCAATGGTGTGAGTTTGAGGAGGGACTATCTGTTTTTCCAGCCAATGGCTGATGGGACGATAGTTCCGGAAACCTGTTTAAAAACAGTTACCATTAAAGGGATAGTTCACCCAGAAATTTAAATTCTGTCATTAATTACTCACGCTCATGTCATTCCAAACCCGTAAGACCCGTTCGGAACACAAGTTAAGATATTTTTGATGCATTCTGACAGCTCTCTGTCCCTCCCATAGACAGCAAGGGTCCTTACACGATCAACGTCAAGAAACGTTGCAAGGAGATCGGTAAAATAATAATCAAAAATAAAAAGCATCAAAAATATCTCAATTTGTGTTCCGAAGATGAACGGAGGTCTTACGGGTTTGGAACGACATGAGGGTGAGTAATTAATGACAGAATTTTCATTTTGGGGTGAACTAACCCTTTAAGATGACAAAATATTAAAGTGAATGGTATTTGCAAGAAAATACTGAGCTTTTCTCAGAGCTAACTGCACTTTCTGTGGCATTTTTACAATTTGAATCAACTTGTGTAGCTCATTTCATTTAATCTGAATTCAATTTAAACAACTTCAATTTTTCACTGAAAAAAATTGCTCTTTTCTATATACATCTGTTCAAATATGGGGCCTTTAGTTGCAACGTGTCAGGATTAAAATAATTGTGACATGACCAATAATCATTGAATTAGAAAGAATCCAAATACATTTTGTCTTCAATTTAAACAGTAGTTTTTTATCCATCTTTCTTTAAGCATACCAGGTTCAACTGTAGTGGGAAAAAACACTTTCAGTTTCAAGTTTGATATTTTATCTAATGCAGTTAGATTCAAAAATAAGTGCAGCTTACAGGATGTTTACTCTTAAGATGTTCACATTGAAGCTTTTTTCAGCTTTAGGTGGCTCAGTCAAGGCCGATTTGTCCTGGCTTAGAGAGCGAGAGAAAGAGACGGCAATCTTCTCAAACAGTGTGGGATTACTATAAAGATAATGAAGGTTCAAGTCGATTCATTACAGAAGGGCATGAATTATCAAAAGTGGGAAACCGCTTAGGCGGGACTTTCACCTGAATTTGGCCTTTAGAAAAGGACAATTGATTGTTAAATGGGGACATATAATGTTTACAATTTTATTATCTTCCCTGAGATCCACTAAGTTGTTTTTTTAGTAGTGTTTTCTATTGGTTCCAAAGCTGCATTACTTTAAGACATTAAATAGATTCATTAAACAATCCATGCTGAGATGAAAACTCAGACTGTTTAGATCAGAAAAAGAAACTCTAGACGTATCTGCAGAGCTGTAGGTGCTACACACAGTCAGGAACAGCACAAGGTTTCTCAAACATTCCCTCATTTACACTTATCGTTACTTCTTCTGGTGTTTAAGAGTAATATAGTATCTATCTAACATCCTCCTTACTACTCCATATGAAGGCCAGGCCAAGTTTCTGAACATTGAAATAGAAGCTTGCATGTTAATCTTGGCGATCATAGTGTATGTTAATGTTAGATGACGTCAGAGTTGCAGAAGTTCATAACGAGTTGTTTTTGTGGTTCCGTTTCAATAGACGCTTGTTTAGGGGAAGAAGTTTAGAGTTCTTAAAGTTACAGTAAGCACATTGAACTCTTTTATTTCAAACGATCAAGAGAATTTGATTTCTCATGACAGGACACCTGTAAATTGATTACACCAGTTGTTGAGTTGGTTGCCCGCTGGTGTCGGTGGTCTTCTGTTGTCACATTTTTGGATAGGTTTTTGCTGTGTGGTCAGTCCTAGTCTTATCCATAACTATGTGGACTTCTGGGATTGATTGGGGGAAGGGACGGCCGGGGGGGTGTTCAGTGGTAGAGACGGTGCGAGGCTGAGGTGTGGTATGGAGGGGCAGAGGACACACAAAAAAGCGGAACGGGAAGGGGGAAATGCGTGACGCTGAGGAGGAAGAGGCCGGGAAGTGAAGGGGGGATGTGGACGGTGGGGGGTGTTAAGGGGGTCCTTTATGAGGAGGGCTCAGAGCACGGCGCTTTGGGAGATCGAAGTATGAAGGAACTGGGATGGTTCCATGGGAGAATGGTGTCGGAAAGTTGGGTTGGGGAAAACGATGGTGAGGGAAAGCGCCTATTTGTGAGTGGAGGAGATGTTGAGTGTATGTTATTCTTCGCGTTCGCGGCGTCGCTTCTGTCTTCCGTGCGGGGGGTTCGTTTTCGGTGGAGTATGGTGTCTTCTCCGCGTTTTTGGTCCCGTCGTCGTGCGCCTCCTTTTGGGCATCTTCCGTGTTGGGCTTCGGGCGGTTGGTGTTTTTGTGTTCGCAGTACGCCCGAAAACACCCGCGAGGGATCATCTACTTAGGTGGGGCGGTCTTTGATTGGGTGGTAGTGTTGGGCCCCGCCCTTTTCCTTACTGTCCGGTTTTTTTGTTGTGCCTTTCTCACCCCATCAACCCTTCTTTCATCGCATTCGGCCCGCGTGCTTGTTTTCTCTAACTTCCTATGTTTTTTCCATGTACTAGAGAGGTCGGGTTTTTTTTATTTTTCACCAGTACGCCCCTCCTTCTGTATGCCTTTTCCGTTGTGCTCCTTTTCCCCTTCGTTATCGTTGACTCTCTCTTATTTCTCTCTTCGTACCCTGCTTTCTCCTATTCTCTTTTTGCGCTAGGGTTTTTTTTTCGGGCATTCGTTTGTTTCCTGTCTTGTTCTTGGCTGTATGGAGATGTCCCCACTGTATGGATAAGGGTTATGCTCTTTGACACCACTCCCCATTGTAGTAGATTATTGTCTCTGCTTGTATATTGGTTTTTTTAGATACAGCTAGTTCTCAACGCTAATCCATTCTCGATCTCCTTTTCGACAAGACATTCTTTTTATGTTGTGCGTTTCTGCTTGATATCCGTCACATCGCGCTCTGTTCGGGCCTTTGCTGCTCGTTTTTATCACGGGTTTTTCGATCTATCGCTGGTGCCTACTTCGCTCTTGTGGGGCATGATCGCTGGCGTCTGCTCTCTGGTTTTATTAACACCCAGTCTCTCCTGTAACATAAGCGCCTGTTTACCCACTCGCCCATCAGCGCACTATTGATCAATGTCCGAATATATGGGAGAAGTAAGACTCACGACCCACACTACACCTGTCATCTTTCTCCCTTATTTGCGCTTTTTGTAGCCACAATTGGCTATATTACGACAGCTTGTTCGCACCAGAGAATCCTACCGCAGCCAACTAACTCCCTTCCCCCTCCCAGTGGCTCACATGTCGTGTTATGTATTATACTGACACGACAACCATCGTCTTATAGACAATCGCCTGGTTTACCCCGAACCACATTCTTCATCTAAAATGGATCTTAAAGGCTTGTTCGGGCTCCGCTCTAATAGGTCCCCCCCGCTGCACTTTAGAATTCGTCAATGGCCCCGAGCCGCCGTGGAGGCAATCATACCGCACGAACGGCAATCGCTTAGACTTTCACTGGCAATCACATTGTATTGACTCGGGCCCCCAAAGACACTATTGGAAAGGACCAAGCTGGAACTCTATGAGCCACAACTCCGACCAGCACCATATGAATCATCAAGGAACTTTCGACTAACTCTCTGAAACACTGATGTTTGTCTGTACTCTTCTTATTGACCACCCTATGCGTCTGTTGCAACCTGGCAGCAAGGCTGAGAGTTGAACCAATCTGTATTGTATAAACCAGAGCTAAAACAATTTTATCTTTGATACCACCATTAGTCTATCCTACCATGCTATTATATTCTATCTTAGCACAATCTGTACATACAATTTTTGATATATTTTGTTTATATGTGTGTGCGTGTGTGTTCGGGGTATTTATTCAATATCTTTATTTTTTGTTATCTGTGTGGTGTTGTTGGTCTCTGTGCACTGGAAGCTCCTGTGGCCAAGTCAAATTCCTTGTGTGCAAACATACTTGGCAATAAATGTAGTAATATAATATGGTGATTGACTCTAAACAGTGGTTTCCAGGCATAAGGAGCATTTACATGTTTATAATGTCAATCTCATGCAAACCTTTGTTTAGCACTCGGTTTGACATCTGTGAGAGCAAACCTGTTGCAAAATATTAAGCAGCACAAACTGTTTTCAACAATGATAATAATAAAAAATATTTAGGTACAGATAGTGTAGAGTATAGAATCTACCAGTAGGGACTGCCAGGAACATGCTAACTAGCTAAACTTGGGTTTTAATATGCATTACTGAAATTTGATTGATGTTGAAAATGTACTGCGTGCCAGATTTAAACTCACTTCAGCTGCACGAGCAGTACTGTAGGCAGCAGCTGAATAGCTGGCATTATATGGTGAGTCTGTTAGCAGAACCGGAGATGTGGGACCGCCGGGGCTCAGGGTCAGTACAGGTCTCTGTGTGTGTGTGTGTGTGCTGACTCGAATGTGGGGCTCAACACTTCGCTGTGCATCTGGCTGTTGGACTTTCTGACTGGAAGACCTCAGGCAGTTTGGGTCGGCAGCAACATATCCAGCACCATCACACTGAACACTGTGGCCCCCCAAGGATGTGTGCTGAGCCACCTCCTCTTCACTCTGCTGACCCACGAATGCACACCGTCACACAACTCCAACCTAAGTTTAAGTTTGCGAATGACACGACTGTAGTGGGTCTCATTAACAACAGAGATGAGACAAACTACAGGAACGAATTGAGCCGCCTGGCCGGGTGGTGCAGTTACAACAATCTCTCTCTGAATGTGGAGAAGACGAAGGAGATTGTTGTTGACTTCAGGAGAGTGCACACTCAGCATGCTCCTCTGACCGTCAATGGTGTGACTGTGGAGAGGGTGAGCAGCACCAAGTTCCTGGGTGTGCACATCACAGAGGATCTATCCTGGACTGACAACACCGCAGCACTGGCCAAGAAAGCACAGCAGCGTCTCTACTTCCTCCGCAAACTGAGAAGAGCCAGAGCCCCGGCCCCCATCATGTGCACCTTCTACAGAGGCACCATCGAGAGCATCCTGACAAGCTGCATCACGGTGTGGTATGGCGCCTGCAACGCGTCCGGCCGCAAGACACTTCAACGCATAGTGAGAGCAGCTGAGAAGATCGTTGGTGCCTCTCTCCCCTCCCTTCAGGACATCTACAACACCCGTCTCACCCGCAAAGCCCTCTGCATTGCAGGTGATCCCACCCACCAGACACACAGCTTCTTCAGTCTGCTGCCATCAGGGAGGAGACTGCGGAGTCTCCAGGCCAGGACCAGCAGACTGAAGGACAGCTTCATCCATCTGGCTGTCAGGAAGCTGAACTCCCTCCCGACCTTGCCCCACGCACCACTGAACTCTGACACTCTAACGGACTCTCCCACTCCCCCCCTCCCAAAATACACACACACTGTCACTTTAATCAGTCAAAATAAGCTCTTTTGCACTACAAATAAATTTTTTTTTTGCACTACAATCACTATATCAGCACTGTTGTTTACTTTACTGGTTTGAACTCTATCTGCCATATGCCTTGTGCTTAATATATATATTTTTACATTTTACCTTAGTTGTATATTTGTATAGTTGTATTTTGAATAGTTGTATTTTGTATTTAATCTGTATTGATGCACCAAGGGTCTGAGAGTAACGCAATTTCAATTCTCTGTGTGTATGTGCTGTACATGTGGATGAATTGACAATAAAGCAGACTTGACTTGACGTGACTGACTCCCACTGCTCCTTCATTCATTTTAAATGTGGGCCAAGGAAGGAAAAGACTGACAAGCCTGGAATCATTGGTGTTTCCAAAACACATTCCTCATTTAACATGCGCTACACACACTGCTTACCAACAAAACACACACTGCTTTCTCTCTTGTGAAGGTCACCATCAGCCTAAATGCTGTCAAACCTTTCCTGAACAACACACTTACGTCATTAAGAGCTTTTACACTGTTTTAGTCTGTCCGCCTGAATCGTTTTGGCGTTCTATCTATCTACTGAGCTGTCAGCTGTTCTGTCTGTTGTTCTATTGATTGTTTTGATATTCTATCATTCTGTTCATTGTTCCGTCTATAAACCCACAAACTTAGACTTCTTTTTCTAAACTTTCAAACAAGTCTTTTTCAAGCCAGCATTCAAAGTCTATATTGACAAACTTTTCTTTCTAGTTAAAAATGTTAACTTTTTTTTTAATTTCAGTTCTTTTCAATTCTACTTTCTTAAATTTAAAATCCAATTCAACATCCTTTTTGATGGCACAGTTCAAATTTTATTCAAATTCAGGAGTTCTTTTATCAGTGAACTCTTTCCTTTGATCGTTTCAACTTCTTTCTTTTACATGCACTTTGTAATTGGTTTCACTTACACTATCGTGATGAAATCCGGCTTCTTATCTTAATTAGTTTGACACCCTTTGTTGCAGTTGCACGTATGATTAGATAAGAAAAGCCCCTGTGCATCATAACTGTATACTGAATTGAAATCAGGCCGGAGAGCAGCAGCCAAGCACAGTTACTCAATCACCCCGTCCCAGCATAAGCCCTTCTAAGCCTCTGCCCCAAGCTAAAGTCCTACTGTTTCACTGCTCCATTCATACACTTCAGTCTCAGATGCTAGATTACACGCGCACACACACACACACACAAGTGTCTGTGAATATGGAAGACAGCATACAGGGTGAAGAGTCTTTTGGATTGTAGAGTAAGAAGAGGAGACGTATTGTGATGTTTTATTCTGAAGACTAGAATGAGGAAGTCTGGAAGTTTCAGGTTGAGAGAGAGAGACTGTTGAGAAGCATTCCCACATTAGTGCCCTGCATGGGGCTGAGAGAGAGATGTTAGCATGCACAAATATCCATCTTAGTCACAAACTGTTAAGAATGATGTTGCAATCCACTCACTGAGAGGAACATTTTTAAAAACAGTGCTGGAGGGGCTAATTTGGGGGGGGGGGGGCCTGCTTAAATCCACCTTACATAAATTCATTGTGCCCTTGCACAAGTGTGTACGCAAAAGAGGATTTAATTTCCAGTTGAACATTAAAGTCCTAAATCACTTGCTGTTTGTGTTTGTGACCTCACACCGTCTGTTTGACCTTTTCTCACATTAGGCACACACTGCGTGTTCAGATTTATCCTGTAAGCTTTGTTCACTTTTGAAGGCCTCAGACTCATTGTTCAGTGGAAGAAACTGTCTTAACCCACCAGGAGGGGGAGCCACTGAGGTGACATTCAATCTGAAGGGGCATCATTACAAGACTCAAACCAACAGGTGAAGTGACCCTCAGAAGGTATTGACACACTAAGTGACGATAAAATGACGTCACACCTCTGTTAACAAATATAGTAGTGCTTTTTCAGAATCTAAACATTTTAGCAACTACTTTTAAGTGACTGTTGTAGTGCTTTAGTGGATATATGAAGTCAATTCCTCAAACGAAAAACCAATAGTCAGTGTCCAAATACTTCTATTATTATATCTACTGTTTTACCGTTTAAAACCTGCATTTTGTAAATAAAATTATGTATAAAATGAATGCCACTTAATTGAATAGTTTATATTTAATGCAATTTAAGATTAATGCAGTTTAATTCAACATTTTGGAGGTATGTGGAGTGTGTTGAAGGCATGATTCCATGTTGCATCCTGCAAGTCAGAGTTCGAAATAGCCTAATCATGACTAAGCGGTTACGAAGGGGAAATCCGAGAAACTACGTTACAGGTGGCACGTCTCTCTTGCGCTCCCTGTGCCAAATGCAGACAGTCAAGTGACGCATACTATTTCATGGAACTACAGGTCACACACACACACACGCACACCTGTGTGGCCAGCCATTTTAACATATATTCTGTAAAACTACCTTTATGTATTTTTATTTATTAGCATTATTTATCTTCAATTATACTAGTAAAATAAACCAATAGTGTCTAGTATCAGTTTCACTACTACCCATTCTTTGGATACTAATACTTATTCCAGTTGAATACACTAGTATTCAATTGTTCACTTATTCTTTACATACTATTGTTTACCTTCCTTTGCAACTAGTTACTATATCAATAGTTTTACTGATATTTATTTATGAGAAAATAGTATTTGTCACAATTTGTAGGGTTAATTCAGGATAATTGGGCAATTTTACCAGTCATCTCATTAGAAACAAGTGTCCCAATTTACCTCAGTTCATGCTACCTAGTAACACTGCATATTATAGTTACAATTGCTATTAAAAAAAAAAAAAAAAAACTAATTGAAATTTGAAATTGACTAGTTGACTAGAAAATTAGTTGAAATTGACAAAAACTTAAGTCATTACTATTACTCTGAACCAATTTAAAATAAGTATTGCTAACAAATTTGATCGATACTAACAATAGATGATGAATGTTAAAATGGCTTGCCATGAACATACATACTTAAACTTTAGTTTAGAAATCTATGTAATGTCTGGTCTGCATTGCATCTGTTTATATAAGAGTAATAGTAACACACTTTACAGTAAGGCTTCATTTGTTTTCATTAGTGAACCTGAACTAACAATGAACCATATGTCTACAACTTTTATTAATCCTAAATGTCAATTTCAACATTTGATTTAAAAAAAATGCATTCGTAAAAGCTGTATCTGTTAAATTAGTTAATGCACTATGGACTATCATGAACAATTGTAGTTTCTTAACTAACATTAACAAATATTAATCAATTATGTAAATATATTGCTCATGGTAAGTTCATTTTAGGTAATGCATCGACTAATGTTAACAATTAAGAGATTTTGCTACTAGATTTATTTGCATATGAGTAACGCGCACGAGCTCTACTAAACATTTCCAAACCTTTGTGATACTGAGAATATTATGGAAGCCCGTTTCCGCCACTGAATAAAAAATAAAAAAAGGTAATTGCGACTTTTTATCTCACAATTCTGACTTTTTTTCACAGAATTGTGAGATATAAACTCGCAATTGAGAGTTATAAAGTCAGAATTGCGAGATATAAAGTCAGAATTGCGAGTTATAAAGTCAGAATTGCGAGATATAAAGTCAGAATTGCGAGATATAAAGTCAGAACTGCGAGATATAAAGTCAGAATAGCGAGATATAAAGTCAGAATTGCCGTTATAAAGTCAACTGCAGATAGAAAGTCAGAATTGCCAAGATATAAAGTCCGAATTGCCGAGATAAAGTCAGAACTGGCGAGATATAAAGTCCAACTGCGAGAGTAGTGGAGAGCAGAATGCAGTTAAAGTCAAACTGGACATATAAGTCAGAACTGTGACATATAAAGTCAGAACTGCGAGATATAACGTCAGAATTGCAGTTATCAGTCGAATTGAGATCTGAAGTCAGAATTGAGATATTAGTCAGAATTGAATAGAAAGTCAGAATTGTGTGATTCTTAGTTCAGAATGAGATTTGAAGTCAGAATTGAGATCTACAGGCGAATTGCGAGATATAAGGCCAGAATTGCGAGATAGAGTCAGAATTGCGATACTATAAAGGTCAGAATTGAGAGGTTTGTAAAGTCCGAATTTGAGAGTTTAGAATCAGAATTGCGGTTATAAAGTCAGATTTGCGAGATATAAAGTCAGAACTGCGAGTTATAAAGTCAGAATTGTGAGTTATGAAGTCAGAATTGCGAGATAGGAAGTCAGAATTGCGAGATAGGAAGTCAGAATTGCAAGATAAGTCATGTGACTGCGATGACCATAAAGTCAGAATGCGATATATAAAGCAGAATTGCTAGATAAAGTCAGAATTCGCATTAGAAAAGTCATATTGCGGGGAGATATAAGTCAGACTGCGAGATAATAAAGTCAGAAAACTGCGCGTATATAAGTCAGAATTGGCGCGATAGAAAGTCCGAATAGTGTCTTTGTTATAGGATGTGTGTCAGATTGAGATGCGTCATAATTGCGAGATATAGTCAGAATTGCGAGAAATAAAGTCACAATTGCGAGATCTAAATCCCGACTGCGAGCTATAAAGTATAATGCGAGATCAAGTCAAGAATTGCGCGATATAAAGTCAAGAACTGCTAGATAGTTATAAATCAGAACTACTGCGGATATAAAGTCAAATTGCGAGATATACATCGAATTGCGAGATAGAAAGTCAGAATTGCGAGTATAAAGGTCTAACTGCGAGATATACAGTCTGGCGAGATATCAATCATAACTGCGAGATATTAAAAGTCAGAACTGCGAGTATAAAGTCGAATTGCGAGATATAAAGTCAGATTGCAGTTATAAGTCAGAGTTGAGGATATGAGTCAGAACTGTGACCTGAAGGTCAGAACTGCGACCTATAAAGTCATGACTGCGAGAGTATAACGTCAGAACTTCTGAGATATAAAGTCAGTCAACAACTGCGAATATAAGTCCGAATTTGCGAGATATCAGGCCGAATTGCAGTTTATAAAGTCAGAAATTGCAGTTATAAAGTCAGATTGAGATTGAGTCGAATTGAGATATGAACAGTTTAGAATGAGTCAGAATTGGCGAGAGATAAGTCAGAACTGCAGATATAAATTCGAATTGCGAGATATAAGTCATAACTGCGAGATCTAAGATCAGATTTGCGAGATATAAGTCAGAAACTGCAAGATCTGAAGTCATAATTGTGAGATATAAAGTCAGAACTGCGAGATATAAAGTCACAATTCTGAAAAAAAAGTCAGAACTGTGAGATATAAACTCAGAACTGCAAGATATAAGTCAATTTGCGAGAAAGTCAGATTGCGAGTATAAAGTCCGAATTTCTATTATAAAGTCAAATTGCGAGTTATAAAGTCAGAATTGCGAGATATAAAGTCAGAATTGCGAGTTATAAATTCAGAATTGCTAGTTATAAAGTCAGAATTGTGAGTTATAAATTCAGAACTGCGAGATATAAAGTCAGAACTGCGAATTATAAAGTCACAATTGCGAGATATAAAGTCAGAATTGTGAGTTTATAATTCAGAATTGCGAGATAAAGTCAGAATTGCGAGATATATGTCAGAATTGCGAGATATACAGTCAGAATTGCGAGTTATAAAGTCTGAACTGCGAGCTATAAAGTCAGAACTGCGAGATATAAAGTCAGAATTGCGATATAAACTTGCAATTGCGTGTTATAAAGTCATAATTGTGAGATATAAAGTCAGAACTGCGAGATATAAAGTCAGATTTGCGAGATATAAAGTCAGAACTGCGAGATATAAAATCAGAATTGCAAGATATAAAATCAGAACTCTGCGTGTTATAAAGTCAGAATTGCGAGATATGAAGTCAGTATTGCGAGATATAAAGTCAGAATTGCAAGTTATAAAGTCATAGTTTGAATATTACGTCAGAACTGTGACGAAGTCGAACTGCGACATCTAAAGTCCGAACTCGATATGAAGTCATAATTGCGAGATATGAAGTCATAATTGCGAGATATGAAGTCAGAATTGGGATATATAAAGTCAGAATTGCGAGATAGAAAGTCCAATTGCAGTTCTAAAGTCAGATGCAGTTAGAAGTCAGAATTGTGTGATATAAAGTCAGAATTGTGATTTATAAAGTCAGAATTGCGAGATATAAATCAGAACTGCGATATAGAAAGTCCGAATTGCGAGATATAAAGTCAGAATTGCGAGATATAAAATCAGAATTGCGAGATATAAGCTCAGACCTGCTAGTTATAAAGTCAGAATTGCGAGTTATAAATTCAGAACTGCAAGATATAAACACGAAATGCGAGATATCAAGTCAGAACTGCGAGAGATAACGTCATAACTGCGAGATATAAATCAAATTTGTCGATTTCTAATTCAGAACCTGCGAGATATAACGTCAGAATTGCAGAAAGTCATAATTGAGATATAACGTCCTAATTGCGAGTTATAAAAAAGTCCGAATGCGAGTTATACAGTCAAATTTCGAGATATACCGTCAGATGCGAGATATTAAAGTCAGAACTGCGATATTAAGCAGAAACTTGCGAGATTAAAGTCGAACTGCGAGATATAAAGTCAAACTGCGAGATATACAGTCAGAACTGCTAGATATAAAGTCAGAATTGCAGATTAAGTCCGCATTGCAGTTATAACAGTCATAGTGAGATATAAGTCCGAACTGTGACATGAGCGACTGCGACATATAAGTCAACTGCGCAATATAAGTCAAACTGCGAGATATAAGTCAAATGCGAATATTAAGTCAGAACTGCGAGAATATAAAGTCAGAATTGGCGAGATTAATAAAGTCAGAATTGCAGTTAAATAAAGTCAGAATTGCCGTTATGAAGTCAAATTGAGATATGCAGTTAGAATTGAGATAGCATCAGAAATGCGAGATATAAAGTCAGAACTGCGAGATATAAAGTCAGAATTTAGATATGAAGTCAGAATTGAGTTATAAAGTCAGAACTGCGAGATATAAAATCAGAATTGCAAGATATAAAATCAGAATTGCGAGATATAAAGTCAGAACTGCGAGATATAAAATCAGAAAGAATTGCGAGTTATAAATTCATACTGCGAAAAGATATAAAGTCAGATTTGCGAGATATAAAGTCAGAACTGCGAGATATAAAATCAGAATTGCGAGTTATAAAAGTCAGAATTGCGAGTTATAAAGTCAGAACTGCGAGATATAAAGTCACAACTGCGAGATAAAGTCGAATTGCGAGATTAAAGTCAACGCGAGATATAAGTCAGAACGGCTAGAATACATCAGAACTGCGAGATATAAGTCCGAACGGCGAGATATAAAGTCAGAACTGGAGATATAAAGCCGAACTGCAAGATATAAAGTAGAATTGAGTACAAAGTCAGACTGCGAGAATAAAGTCAGAACTGCGAGATAAAAGTCATAATTGCGAGAAATAGTCACAATTTTGAGATATAAAGTCAAATTGCGAGATAAAGTCAGAACTGCGAGCTATCAAGTCAGATTTGCGAGATATAAAGTCAGAATTGCGAGATATAAAGTCAGAATTGCAAGATATAAAGTCAGAATTGCGAGATATAAAGTCAGAACTGCGAGATATAAAGTCAGAACTGCGAGATATAAAATCAGAATTGCAAGATATAAAATCAGAATTGCAAGATATAAAGTCAAATTGAGAGTTATAAAGTCAGAATTGCGAGATATAAAGTCAGAATTGCGAGATATAAAGTCAGAACTGCGAGATATAAAGTCAGAATTGCGAGATATAAAGTCAGAATTGCGAGATATAAAGTCAGAACTGCGAGATATAAAGTCAGAATTGTGTGATATAAAGTCAGAATTGTGATTTATAAAGTCAGAATTGCGAGATATAAGTCAGAATTGCGAGATATAAAGTCAGAACTGCGAGATATAAAGTCAGAATTTAGATATGCAGTCAGAATTGAGTTATAAAGTCAGAACTGCGAGATATGAATATATATATATATATAGCATCCATACGGTGATGATAGCTGATGTGGCCGGGCGGCGCCGGTGTCCCGCGCGTCTCTCACCTGATGCGCAGCGGCAGCGCGAGTGTTTGCAGAGGCAGAAGAAACACACACACGAGCTGCAGAGATTTCATGACAGCAGTCTGTTCTCCTACAGTCCCAGTGAATGAGGTCGAGATGACGGTCCTCAGCTCAGGTAGACATGCACGTGCAGCTGCGGAGGAGAGAAGAGGAGACGGTCGTTTAGACAGTTCGTAAAGTTACAACGAAAAGCTACTTTTAAAGAGAGCAGAAACGTATTCACCCCTTACTTTAAAAGACACACTGATATGGAGAGGATACCGACGTGTCCCACTCACTTCATGTTATCACAAGTGTGTAAGACTGTCGAAATCATGGATTTTAAAGGACTTTGATTGATTTGGCTGGAGAAACTCTCAGCACTGACTCCGAAAACTTCAGGCTTAAATGCTGAGAGGGAGGAGACACGGGATACCTGGCACTTCAGGCTTGGTACAGTTATTATGAATCAGTATCCTCCTTACAGCAACTAATTATTTCATATCCCAATGTGGATTTCTGTTAATACTTCTGAGACTCCACAGGCGCTTGATTAACTAAAATACATCTATCTATGATGTGGTCAATTATGAATAAAATGTATTCAATGGATAGATAGAATGTTGTGGTCAATATGAAATAAAAATATTTTTTTCATTATTTGATATGTAATGTGTTTTATGCATAAAATACAATATGTATTTATTTATTCATTCATGCTGGCTCTTTATTCAAGTGAACATGAGACTCCTGCAGAGGGAAATATTGTTTCAAGTGTTCAGCTTATGCCAAGCCTTTTAAGTATGCGTCATGGTATAAAAATATAATTGTTCTGTCAGGTGTGACATGGTGGCTTAATTTAAAGGTCAGAGACAATAACAGAAGAGTGTGTTTAGTTTTATAGAGCTCTGTGTCCTGTGCCCTTTTAAAGAGGATTAACAACAGTTGAGTTCATGTTAATGAGAGTCAGGCACTGATGCTTGTGTGTTTTGGTGTCTCTGTTGTGAATCTTGTTTAAGGTCATTTTACAGTTAGACTTTGACCTCAGTCTGATTTTTGAAGCAATGTGATTGTCTAAACTGCATTAAACGAGTGTTTTCGATTGTCGTTTTGCATGATTGTGTTTTTATAGCTTAGCAGCATAAAGGTCAAGTTTTTTTTATGTCAGTGTGTTCAGAGGCTTCTGATTGTCTTTGTTTAAAAGCTTAGGATGTTTATTGTATCTCAGTCTCATAAATGATGTCATAAACTTGGGTGTCTCGTTATTTGGAAAACGTTATTTTACAAGTGTAATTTACTAAATAGATGCATTTTGTGAAAATGTTCTGAGCCTCCTATTAGTTCAGAACCATAGGTTTTTCTTCTATGGGTCAAAGCAGCAGTTATTTAGCAAAAATGTCCAGATATTGGAATATTGTTGTGTGTTAGCATGTTAGTTTGTGACTTGTGATTGTTAATAATTTTCAGGACAAACAGATATGTAACTCTCGTTTTCATGCAATATAAATAATTAGCATTAGCCCTTGAAATGGATTGGTTTCTGCAGACACCTCCTGAGCTCTGTGTGTGTGTGTGTGTGGTGTGTATGTTTGTTTTGCATCATGGGTCAGACAGCAACAGGATACGCTTGCCTTCATGCCTCAGTTCTCTCAGACAGAGCTGCCTGCTTGTGTGTGTAAGTGTACAGGTGCATCTCAATAAATTAGAATGTCATGGAAAAGTTCATTTATTTCAGTAATTCAACTCAAATTGTGAAACTGGTGTATTAATAAATTCGTGCACCAGACTGAGTAGTTTGTCTTTGGTTTTTTAATTGTGATGATTTTGGCTCACATTTTACAAAAACCCACCAATTCACTATCTCTCCAAATTAGAATATGGTGACATGCCAATCAGCTAATCAACTCAAAACACCTGCAAAGGTTTCCTGAGCCTTCAAAATGGTCTCTCAGTTTGGTTCACTAGGCTACACAATCATGGCGAGGACTGCTGATCTGACAGTTTGTCCAGAAGACAATCATTGACACCTTTCACGAGGAGGGTAAGCCACAAACATTCTTTTGCCAAAGAAGCTGGCTGTTCACAGGGTGTTGTATCCAAGCATGTTAACAGAATGTTGAGTGGAAGGAAAAAAGTGTGGAAGAAAAAAATGCACAACCACCGAGAGAAACCGCAGCCTTATGAGGATTGTCAAGCAAATCGATTCAAGAATTTGAGTGAACTTCACAAGGAATGGACTGAGGCTGGGGTCAAGGCATCAAGAGCCACCACACACAGATGTGTCAAGGAATTTGGCTACAGTTGTTGTGTTCCTCTTGTTAAGCCACTCCTGACCCACAGACAACGTCAGAGGCATCTTACCGGGGCTAAGGAGAAGAAGAACTGGACTGTTTGTTGCCCAGTGGTCCAAAGTCCTCTTTCAGATGAGAGCAAGTTTTGTATTTTATTTGGAAACCAAGGTCCTAGAGTCTAGTCTGGAGAAAGGGTGGAGAAGCTCATAGCTCATAGTTGCTTGAAGTCCAGTGTTAAGTTCCACAGTCTGTGATGATTTGGGGTGCAATGTCATCTGCTGGTGTTGGTCCATTGTGTTTTTTGAAAAAGAGAGAATCTATGGGGTATTGTCAAGAGGAAAATGAGAAACAAGAGACCAAAAAATGCAGATGAGCTGAAGGCCATTGTCAAAGAAACCTGGGCTTCCATATCCCCTCAGCAGTGCCACAAACTGATCACCTCCATTCCACGCCGAATTGAGGCAGTAATTAAAGCAAAAGGAGCCCCTACAAGTATTGAGTACATGTACAATAAATGAACATACTTTCCAGAAGGCCAATAATTCACTAAAAAAAAATTTTTTTTAAATTATGAAGTATTCTAATTTGTTGAATAGTGAATTGGTGAGTTTTTGTTAAATGTGAGCCAAAATCATCACAATTAAAAGAACCAAAGACTTAAACTACTTCAGTCTGTGTGCATTGAATTTATTTAATACACGAGTTTCACAATTTGAGTTGAATTACTGAAATAAATGAACTTTTCCACGAACTTTTCTAAGTTATGAGAGCCCCTGTGTATTTGTGTGTCTGTCCAGTGTCCTCTCTCACTTATACATTATTATAATATGAAACTCATCAAAGTATTATTATAACCAGAAAAATCTGTCTAAATCAGTTGCACAATTCTTATCTATTTTAAAACACTATTTGTATGTTAGATTAATGTCCCTAAGAATACAAATTGTTAACCCATGAATTTTACAAGATTACAATAATTAATAATAAAAAATAAATTTTATTAATACTACTTATTAATAAAAAGCAAATAATCTCCCTACCATTGTCATTCATATTTATTTTATTTATTTATTTGACAAATATTGCATTGTTGACTGACTGCATTCATCAAGCTCAACCATTCAACCCTGTTACCAAAGTTTTTTTCAGAAAACAGAAGTTTATCAATAATAACAAACTAGCATTTGCTTCCAAACTAGCTATACTTATTTATTCCAATTTAGACTGAATTTATCATTTGTGCATATCATTTTTTATATATGTTATATTGTTAGAAAATAAAATCACAAGCTTTTAAAATATTTTGGTTACAGGTTGCAAACACTGCATACTCAAACAATATTTAGTTTGCCTTCCTGAAGTAGATTGCCATTTTTAAGTGTTTTAGGGCCCTATTTTGTTCCCTGTTTGTGAAAATTACCTCTGATCCAACATAATTTTAAACCTGAACACAATATAGACTCTCTCTGTTTGCTATCTAAAGCTCTTTTTCAGACTCACTGAGAGGCTGAAATGACAGCTTTGAGTCTATTGAGCACCGCTACTGTACTTTTCTGTACTACCCTCCCTCTCAGCCCATCAGCAGGTACCCTGAAAGATGAATCAACCAATCTGTGCACTTATGAGATGTTTCAGTGGTCAAGGTCTTTATTTCAACTTCTTAGCCAAACACTGCTTCACAAGGTTTCACAATGTAGTGCTAACAGCCCTTTGGAGTCCAGTCTTTTGATTAAATATGTGTGCAAGTGTGTTTTAAATCTCCATAACTCTCAGATTTGAGGGCACTAGGAGTGTGTTGGTGCTCATGTGGTGGATGGTGAAAGTCTTTTTCAATGACATTTTCCCTTTGCTTCCCCCTGCTGGAGCAACACAGTTATGTTCCCTCAGTGCTTTGACACATAGGCTGAATTTGGAATTGCATACTATCATACTATTTAGTAAGAGTAGTATGCTATATCAAACCAAACCTGTGAAAAGTACAGCATGTTCCAGGAGTGTTTGAAATACTAGTATACTGCTTCTGTAGCATATAGTATACTATGTATAACAGTGTGAATTTTCTCTATGCATGAATGGATGATATTCTACTATTCTCTAAATGTGCAGCATACAGCAGAGCACACTTCACTGGGCTGTATCCCACAATGTAATATGCTTCACTTGTTCAGACTCATTTGACTGAACTTCTAAAAGTGAACAAATTTTTACACAAACATGGACTGAAAATGCAAATAACAGAGATACTCACTGGAATTAAAAACAAGTAATGTGGTTAGGTCATGTGACAAGAGTTTAGCATGCTCCACTTTGAAACATTTTGCATATGCTACTAACCCTGATAGCACACGTACATCACGGAGACGTCTATTTGACGTCTGCAAGATGTTTTTCTCATCTGTGTGTTTGCTCAGCTGCAATACGTCTATAGGACGTTTCCTATTAGATGTCAAATAGACGTTTATAAGATGTTTATGATTTAGAATGTATGTAAAACTGACAATTGAAAGACGTCTATCAGAGGTTTGTACACAGCAGATGCTTTCCAGATGAAGCGATCTTTAACAGACATCTTGCCGATGTACGTGTGCTATCTGGGAAATGACATACAATTGAAGAAGAAAAAAAAGCACTATACAATATAATGACATACTTTTTTTAAAAGCAGTATACAGTATATACTATGTCTACAATGTATAATAGTATACTAATACACTATCTTGTGTGTTTGAGAAATGTAACAGTCTGTCATCCCAAAAATGGGATGGGAGTAAAAAAAAAAAAATCCTTAAATACTTTGCGCAGGATAAAAAGACAAAGTATTAAATGCACTGATGCATGACAATGTGTGTAAGAGTGTGTATAAACGGATCTAATTCCTCTTGGGAACCAGTCAGACCAGCTCTCCGCGGTGTGTATTCATGTGTACATTTCTAATATCCTCAGGGCTGTTCATTTATGAATGCTCAGGATTGAGGAGAAACATCTCTCTCTTTATCCTCATATTCCTCTCTCTTTCAACACACAGGCACACGAACCAGCACTAAACCAATATAAGACCATCAGCAGTATATTATGGCTACATATGATTCTATCACAGTATCATTCTAGGTGTTTTTTGTGAATTAGGCTAATCGTAGTAGGCTAATTATGTTCAAGTCAGAAAAATGATTTGCGTGAAATGACATTTGTGAATGCTTCAGAACCATTTGCCGTGATAAAGTACCTCAGTAATGTTGTACGCAGTAGCAAAGGCTTTTTAATTCTCCTTTCTCACAGCATGTCCTAAAAAAACACAACGTGATGCACTTATAGCCAGTGTTGGGGAAAGTTACTTTTAAAAGTAATGCATTACAATATTGCGTTACTCCATAAAAAAGTAACTAATTACGTTACTTAGTTACTTTTTATGGAAAGTAATGCATTATGTTACTTTTTAAATCTGGACAGGGCTTGCTTGCTTGTTTTTAAAATAAAAAAGTTATATTTTTGGCAAATATATAAAAGCCTTTTCACACCAAAAGTGAAATGAATAAGCCTCAGGCTGAAGGGAAAGTACATTTACGTCCGTACAGTAGAGTGCAGAAGAAGAAATATCAACACACTTCAGCAATAAATAAAAAAACACAAATGTTTGTCTAGAGTAATTTGTGCTTATTAGTACGCTTGAACTGGATCATCGAAGGTCAAAAGCAAAGACATTGGTTAATGGAATGGGATTAAATGCATAAAGGATATTTGTGTTGTTTAGCATTTAATTATTGCAGGTTTGCGTCATATTCTGAGTTGCATTATTTTTATTCATTTTGAGGAAAACTGAATCTGTTTTTTTTTGTGAGTGAGATGAATTCATGCATTTCATATTTATTTTGAACTATAATAACATCTTCTGATTTCTCTCAACATGGGGACAGGAGAGCCGTCAGTCAATAAATTGGAAAAAAAAAGTAACTTGCGTTACTTATTTGAAAAAGTAACTGAGATATTCTCTTGTAAATTAAAAAGTAATGCGTTACTTTACTAGTTACTTGAAAAAAAGTAATCTGATTACGTAACTTGTTACTGTTTATATAGCGACTCGCCTTCATCTCTCATCTGGAATCGAAGATGCTGCGCGGGATTTCAAACCAATGAGATTTAAGAGTGGGCGGAGCTATAGAAATAGGAGTCACGTGACCGATAAACTTACTTATACTTGTCACAGTCGCGACTGGTTTGTATAAAAACGCGGAAAAGTCATTTATTTTGTCGTATTATCGCGTTGCATCTGATTAGGACATGATGTAGTGTCGGTAAGATTTCTAATGTTTACGAAAGAGTCTCTTGTGCCCACCAAAGCTGCATTTATTTGATCAAAACTAAATGAAAACAGTAATATTTTGAAATATTATTACAATTTAATGTTTTCTGTTTTAATATATTTTAAAATGTCATTTATTCCTGTGATATTTCAGCAGCCAGTCATTATCAATGTTTAAAACAGTTGTGCTGCTTAATGTTTGTGGAAACTGATAAAAAAAATTTTTTTTCCAGGATCCGTTGATAGATAAAAAAGGTATAAAAAAAAAAAAAAGAAAACAGCATTTATTTGAAACAGAAATATTTTGTAACATTATACATTTATTTGAAACATAAATGTATTTACTGTCACTGACTCACTTTTGATCAATTTAATGCATCCTTGATGAATAGAAGTAGTTATTTCTACTAAAAAAAAGTGAGCTTAAACTTTTAAATGACAGTTTATCTTGTTGCTAAATCGTTTTCTCCTCAAACATTGTTTTTTTCATTGATTGTGGCAGACAACCACACAAAAAGGGAATCATTTGACCATAATTTGCAAAGTACTGTTGAAAGCTCCCGGTGCTCCCAGATTCCTAAGAATTGCATCCCGCTAAAAGGCTGTGTGATCACTGGCCGAAAGAAAATTACCCACGTTCACAGTTGGCACTGAAAAACCACTTATAGGTGGGGCCAGCAGCTGCGCTGTCCAATCAGAGCTCAGTCTGAAGTTGATTGACACATTCTAGTTCTACTGGGTCAAAACATCAAAGGGATTTTTCATGTAACATCAAAAAAGGAACTGTCCTATATAGTGCACTTGATGTGGACATGTGGACTTACAGTCTTGTGGTCTTCACTTGCACATGTCCCATTAGGTGCCAAAGCTATAGAGTGTTCCATTTGTGAATTTTATGATTCACATGCTCATGCTGTGCCCTTTTGTGAAGACCTCACGTGTATATTCCTTGAGTTTGTGTGTCAGCATGTGAGTACTGCGATGAGCTCGTCGATCGGCGCCGTCTCTGAGGGCTCCAGCAGTCTGAATGTGTGGCTGAAGGTGATGAAGTGCGTGAAGAGCGTGTTGAGCTGCGGGTGCATCTCCACAGCGACGGCGTCCTGGTAGTGAACGCTGAACAGGTGAGCCAACGTACGGAAGAGCATCACAAAGATCTTCTGAATCAGGAATATGAATCCAGAAGGGAACGATGACCCTAAAACACACACATATACAGTCACTTCTGTGAGTTCAGATCATTTTCAGCTCACTAGGCTAAAGCTATGGCAAATTCTGATGGTGAGAACTTCATACCGGCCTTGGTAGGAAACACACGCTCATCTGAGAGTATCTCCTGGATGTAGGACAAGGCGTAGTCGATGTAGATCGGAGCTGAACACTTCAGTTTCTTCCCCTGATCGTCTGTCCATTCATACAAACTGAACACAACCAAACAATTCATTAGTATCGCTTACAAAAAAATTGCAATTGTAACCACGCACTATAAAATATTTTAGATTTTTACAGTAGTATATAATGAACTGACTGTATGTGATTCACATGTAGAATTATTATAATGCTCTGTAATAGTGCTTCAGCATGAATCAATTATACAGTTCCTGGTGTTTTTGCTGTCTCTGCTGTAGTTTGTGACAACAAAGCTACTTTTTATGAAATGATTGTTTAGGATTCTTTTGTAAATAATTTCATTGGGTGTTGATATCTGCATGCAAAATAAACCAGTGATAACAACCACAACAGTACTGCAAATTTCCTCCATTTAAATAAAGCTTAAAAATATAACTATTACAATATAATATTATATAATCGTATTATATTATTATAATAGGAAAAAAGTTAAATTTATTTACTATTTTACTAATAAATATATATATATATATATGTGTGTGTGTGTGTGTGTGGTCACATGTGCAACATTTCCCCGTCATGTTGTATAACGTCATCCAAGATCACTCAAAAAATTTTTTATTGTATTTTGTTAAATCCTGTCTTGGTTTTACAGTGTAGCTTCCATCAAAATACCATAGTGACTACAGAGCTACCACTGTAAAACTGTTGTGATATTGTCTTGTTAACTATAATAAACTGTTACTTTGGCAATATTTTGTAAGGTGTACATATGCAAGCTGTGAATTAAGTTAGTCTCTTAACTAGCTGTAACGAAATGTGTTTGTTCTGCTCACAGGTTTCCTGAGCTGTTGGCTGCCGGACACGCTGTAATTGAGCAACAATCAGACAGAGCGCTGAAGAAGAGGGTAGTGTGCTGGAAAAACGACACCGCTGGAAGAGATGGTAAGATGAGTTAACACACATTACACACACAAAGCCTAACAAACCCACAGACCACTGCCAAACTATCTGATGCGTAGTTCAAACAAAAATTGCTGTGATTTTTATTTGTACATACTATTTTTTTTATTCTAATTGGGTGATCTCAGGTCAGAATAAGTTATGCTACAGACCAGCCTTTATTCAAATGTCTAGATATGTGAGCCAAGCCCAACACATTCCCATCATTCCTTAATGCGTTACTGAACATGATACATATGTTAAGAAATATTTGACATGTCTCTAGTGTATTGTTTCCGCCCTGAATTGAGTGTGTCATCTTATTTAATCACTGGGTGTTTAACTGTAAATGGCATTATGTGCTCTATGACTAGTGTGTGTATTGAATTTACACTATATATAAACACTAAACACTTTTTCTTTTTAAATATTAGTTTTAATTAATTCTAATACAGTTGTAAAAAAAACTGTAGTGGTAGGATTTGGGTTGGGGTTAGTAGTGTTTATTTAAAAATATATATATATATTTTTTTTGTTTCTGGCATTAATTTTTTCTATTTTGTTTGTGTGTTTGAATACTCACTGTTTGTTGCTATCCACTCCTGCTGGTCGAGGCCGTGTGACAGGGCAGAGAGGGTCAGAAGGTCGAGATCAGTGATGCGTCTGGACAGGAAGTGATCTGTCAGGTAAGGTTTGACCTCAGCAGACGGGACTAAATGTAGATTGTTATTCTTTCTGTCAACAGAACATTCGATGAGAATTCACAGCAGAGCAATTTATTGCATTTTGATAAAAGCTCTTTTTTTATATATAAAATTAGGGATGCACGATATATCGGCCACCATATCGGTATCGGCCGATAAATGCTCATTTTTTCTGTTATTGGTATCGGCCCGATAAGAAAATGTTGCTGATATCTTAAAGCCGATAAATAATGCATTATTTCCTTCAGAGACACTTCAGATGCGCGCTGTTCGTTTGCAGCCTTTTGTGCAATTGTACGTTGTAATATTGTGTTTATTTGATGTATATCTGACTTATCTCATATAGAATGCATTTGATTAAGTTAAAAGAGCGCTTCAGTTTACCGGTGATCGTCTTTAGCTCAGTGCACGCAGCTAAAACAGCAGTGCACAACATTAATAACTATGATTGGGAATGTTGTGTATATAACATTCTAATGAGAACATTATTATAATAAAACGGTGTGCATTCTTTGGGTTTAGTTGCTGAGTTTCAACGCGTTGATATGGGAAGAGCGCATCCACAACAAGATCACACATTCTGACTATAGCACGCAATAACTGCATCATTTTGTACATATATAAGTTGTAATATTATGTTTATGTTGTATTAATATTAATCTCAGGATGCATTTCCTTGAGTTAAATAACGCTTCAGTTTACCATGTTCATTCATCTCTTCAGCTTCAGCACGCGCAGCTCAAACGGCTGCTATTTAAAACAGTGGTATTAATTTACTATTTTCAAAATCATTGATACATTATAACAACAACCACTTGTATTTTTCTCTTATTATTTTCATCAACAATATGGTTTAGTAATTAAAATCATTTAATTATTGTCCGTGCAGAGGCTATTCCATTTTATTGATCTGCGGCGCATTCATTTTGATTCTTTACACGTGTAATGATGTCCAGTGACTTGTTTGCATTATTTATGCATTATTTTATTTATTTGTAAGACTTTTTTTTGACTAAATTTGGTAATGGGAGAGAAATTATTTTTTTTAAAACGTACACCGTTCAAACTAGGCCGCTTATGTTGAAGTGCTCGGTATGTGGTTTTTAATGATGAGACCTTTTTTTGTAATCATGCTCTCAAAAAGTATATACAAATTTGTATATAGATTTATCGGCCAACATATCGTTATCGGCTTTCAAAAATAAAGAATAATCGGTTATCGGTATCGGTTATCGGTATATAAAATTTTCATATCGGTGCATCCCTATATAAAATTCACTAATGAATTGTGCACGGTATGACCAGGAATGAAGGGTCAAACGGAGTCATTTTAAACATTTATGCATTTAGCAGATGCTTTTATCCAAAGCGACTTACAAAAGAGGAACAAAAGCAATTTGTTAAGGAACAAACAATATTTGTAATATACAATGCCAGGTTTATTTGACAACTAGATTAGGAAGCAAGCTAGAGAAGAGGAGAAATGCAGAAAAGGAATCTCATTTGAAATGTGCTGATATATAAATGGCTGATTTTGTGATGTGAAATTATTTTGCAGTGAGCATGTCTACTAGTTAATCGGTGTTTAAATAGTTAAGCTGGTGCGCAAATAGCAAACAGTTTGTGAATACACACAGAGTGACGTTACACAAGGACACACAGGGATGTAGTTTAGTTGTCATGTGTGCACACGGGGCTGGTCGATTACTGTATGTACTGAAAGGGGTTGTTTTCACTTGTTCATGTTTTCCGACAGCATTAGTGAGCAATCAGCACATTCTCACTGGAAAGGGTGCTGCTTTCTACTGTAGACAACGCTAATAATTTTCATTCATGCAAATGAGAAAAACCACACAGACGCTGGCCTGACAGAGCGCGCTGAGTGTGTGAACACAGAGAAAACAGACCTCTTGAGTTCAGCCTTGAAATAACTGATAGTGTGTGTTTGTGTGTGGTGGGAGGTTCGAGACGGTGGCCTTGTCCTGACTGATTAAAACACAGGCTGAGAGGTGGAATATCTTCCATATGGTTGCACAAGAAGCATTTGGATACTTATGCCACTCTTCTGCAGTGTATAAATGTTATTGCATTAGACACAAACTATCAAACCAAGTGATATTTATTTTAAAGAAACATCACATGTACTTTTTAGTCAAAGCATTGCACAAAATAAGTGTGGTAGATTTGCAGTGTTACAACTAGAGAGATATAGAGAGGTAGAAAGAACTATCTATATCTATATAGTGTGTACGTGGGACATATATAAATTGGCTCAGCTTTTTGCTCATTACTTACTGAGCTGATGAGAATCTTATCACACCATGTTGAGTTATTACATGATTTAATCTAAATCAAGCACTCTGATTAGTGTTTTTTTTTTTTTCAAACCTCAGCAAGATCCCTTAGGCATCACCTCCAGCTCATATCATCGGTGTACTGAAATTCTATGTTTACAATGCCTTTAATGGCTTATTATGTAGGTGTGGTGTGTATTATATATACCTATTAGGTTCTTGTACATTTAGTGACTTATTGAGGTCCATTTAGATATATTATAAATATATATTTTTCCAGTAAACTTTTGTACATCAAAGTGACTCGAATACCATATTTACTTGATATTGGCTTCCATATTTTATATATTATATATATATATATATATAGATATATAATATAGATCGATTGAATTATTTATATTTTAATTATTTATCAGTTACATTATTTAATTATAGACTTGCTGAACTTTTGTTTCCTGTTTTCCAATTTGTTAATGTACATATTATGGCTGTAGTCATAAATAATACATAGGTTTTCTGTTTATTTTAGTTTAGGTGAAAAGAGTGGAAACTCAAAAAACAATTTGAATAGTTATTTTGAGTATTTCCTTGACATGAGGTTAGATTCTATTAAAGGTCACCTGTTAGATACAGCAGTTTAAAATATTAACAAATATAAGAACCATGTATTTCTAATTTTGAAGTGACTGCCCTACAAAAGTACCTACAGGTACAATGGTATTGGTAATGTATGTACCCTGTTTTTGTGCATGTATTGTGGTAATATCATGGTATGCAAGTATCTTGGGGTACCATGTAACCATGTACATGCCTATATCAGTATTTCCACTACTGTACCACGGTACTGGTTTTAAATGGCTATTTCATGCGTTTAATGCTTATGTGAAGGATAAAGTGTTGGTTTCAGACAGAATTTTAGACAACATTTTCTAATCAAGCAATGCATTTTTTTCACCAAAATGACCAGTTGCACTTATGCACAGGTGTGCAGTATGTAAATACACACCGTGGCAGCCAGGTGTGTTTACCCATAAACCCTTGTGCAGAGGGTCCATGTTTTCACACACAAACACACATGGACTTGTGGAAGTTTCCTTTGACTTGGAGTCTTTTTCCAACATGATGCACAAATGAAACTACTGATATGCTCACACACATTCTCTCACTGAAGATATGCTGGCGCTTATCTCTTCAGCAGACATTTGTGTGATGTATGCATTCCTTATTTTACTGCTTATCTAGTGTGTGTGGGTGAAGTATATACTCACAATTTGAACAGGCTGACATTAGTGTAGTTTGCCTTCAGAGCTCGGACATCCTCTTCATCAGAGCTGCTGTAACTCTGACATCCCCCCATATCCAGGATGCTTCTACCCATTAAAGGTCCTCAGAAACACACACGTCTCATTCAAACTCAAACCCACTGATGCACCTGTCAAGTAAACAAACACAAACACAACGCGTGTTGTCTTCATCTACATGATATCCAATCCGGTGGTCTATGTCCAGACTGTCGCTCCGTCCAGCATTCTTTCTGGTTTCTGGTAAATGTGTGTTTGTTCTCTCCACTGTTCTTTGTACGTCCTGCACTTCAGGCTGAGTATCCGTGTGTCTCTGGTGAAGTAGACGGACAGGTTCCACCAGTAGTGAAAAATATTTACTCTCTTACACACACAGTACAAGCCATGCCCCTTCCCTAAGCTGCCCCTCCTCCTCTCACCTGAGGCACCGCCCTCTCGTGCCTCCAGGGGAACTTTCACTTTCAGTGCAGTCATGGAATTTTCGATGAAGGTTTCTTTCATTCCTTTGGTTTCATGTTCATGATGACATAAGGCAAAACATTAGGTATGGTAAACCCAAACTTGCATTTGGACATTTTAAAATACATTTAAAAATGCATGAATTTCATTGCATTAGATATTAAAGTAACACTTTATAATACATTCTCATTTAATTAAAATGAGTTAACATGAACTAACAATAAACAATACTTGTAAAGCATTTATTAATATTGGTTTATTTCAACATTTACTTGCTCATGTTTTTGTATTTATGTTCGTTAATCCACTATGAACCATGAACTATTAACAAACATTAAAAATGCTGTAAAAAAGATATTGTCTGTTGTTAAGTTCATGCTAGCTAATACATTAAAGGGATAGTTCACCCAAAAAATGAAAATTCTGTCATTAATTAATCACCCTCATGTCGTTTCAAACGTGTTAGACCTTCGTTCATTTTCAGAACACAAATTAAGATATTTTTGAAGATACCCGAGAGCTCTCTGACCCTCCATAGACAGCAAGGGAACTACCACGTTCAAGGCCCAGAAAGGTAGTAAAGACATCGTTAAAATAGTCCACGTGACATCAGTGGTTCAACCTTAATTTTATGAAGCTACAAGAATACTTAGTGCGCAAAGAAAACACAAATAATGACTTTATTCAAAAATGTCTTCTCTTCCGGTCAGTCTCCGCCACCATTCACGAGAGTACCACGACGCATGCGTGGGATGCTGCTGACACAGGAGCCCGCGTTCTGATGTAGAACACGCATGTGCTGAGCCTTGTTTACAAGCAGAAGTATGCACACACGTGTCGTGGTACTGTCGTGAACGCAACACTGAAGAAATCTTTGAATAAAGTCATTATTTTTGGTTTCTTTGCACACAAAAAGTATTCTTGTAGCTTCATAAAATTAGGTTGAACCACTGATGTCACATGGACTATTCTTAAATGATGTCTTACTGTACAAATGACCATGAATTTAAACGTTAAAAGACTGTACCACTGCTACAGGTAAATCCTGTTAAATGGTTACAATAAATTCCCCTACTAATTACAGTGAAAACTGTATTGGACATTAATTACTAGTATACATTTTGGAAGTGAAAAAGACTTTCAAGAAGTAAATTGACATTCCCAGAATTCCCTGCGTTACATTTCAAATTTGATGTTTTTTTGTTGAAATAACTATGTTTCTTAGTTTTTTCTTATCAGTTTTGTATATTAGGGTTGTGTGTTACACCTAATGTTGTTAAATGAATGTTTATTGTATTATTTCAGTTTCATGTGTGTTACCAAGATGGTGTTTGGTGTTTGTGTGAATGACACTGTGCACCTTCTATATATGTTATTATTTAAAAGCTGCTTGTGATGGCTTTGGTTCATCATGTGACTTTCACATCACCACCTGCATTTGGTGGTTATAAGTATATTACAAAGCTACAAAACAGATTTCAATACTTCTGTAGGTTGGTATATTAACATTATATCAATTAATGAAATTACGGTATTTTATTGTGAATTTAAGTTAAAACTGTAAAACCTAAAACGTTGCTACCGTATTTTTTACAGTAAAATTCCGGCAACCACAGCTGGCGTTTTTTTTATGGAATTTTTTTTAGTGTACCTTTCTGGGCCTTGAACATGGCAGTTCCCTTGCTGTCTATGGAGGGTCAGAAAGCTCTCGGATTTCATCCAAATATATCTTAATTTGTGTTTCTGAAGATGAGCGAAGGTCTTACGTGTTTGGAATGACATGAGGGTGAGTGAGTTATTAATGACAGAATGTTTGAGTAAACTATCCCTTTAACAATTGAGACCATATTGTAGAGTGTTACCAATGTAAAACCAACTGCATTTTCAGAATATAAATTTTGCATTAAATTAATCAGGCACTGAATTGCTTAACGTTCAGAAATGATACAAGATTTGCAATGAAAAAGTGGACCTACTTTAACACTTCAATGTAACTTTGCCATTAATGAATATAAGGTTTTATAATGATTGAGATCACGTTTATACAAAATGTTTTTTTTATTTTTTATATTTATTTTATTTATTCCTTATTCGTAAATTATTTTTAAAAGTTTTGGCTTTTATTTTTCTGTCTTATGTAAAACACTTTGAATGATCAATGTGTATGAAATATGTATAATAAACGTTATGTCTTGATTTGCCAAAGTATATTGACATTGTGAATGTTTTACTGTTTGAACATGTAAAGCACATTAAGTTTTATTTTTGGCATGTTTATAAACTTTATATTCATTTTTCCCCATTAACTGCATTAGTTCAGAATCAGAAAGAGGTTTATTGCCAAGTGTGACAGTACAGTGCAGACATATATAATTTAAGGTAATAAAGTGAAATATTCGTTAACATAAACAATGAAATATACTTCTAAAGCATTTATTAATCTTAGTTAATGTTAAATTCAACATTTACTAACACATTATTAAAATCAAGTTGTACCTGCTAACATTATTTATTGGAAGTGAGTAAACATTACCTAACAAGGAACAGTTAATGACCATTAACAAATGTTAATGAGCACTGTAACAAATGGATTGCTCATTGTTAATGTTAATGCAGTAACTAATGTAATCTAAAGTGACTTTATTGTGTTACCTTACCTTTGTTTACCCAATTACTATCATTTAAAAAAAACGGTTTAATTTTCATCACAATGTAAACTGCATTCATCATCTGCAATCCCCATTTGTGGAAAGTGGTTTCTAGCTAGATGAAATATACATTGCCAATGTTTTACTTTCATCGTTGTTAAACATTATGCATGTACATAGGTTTAGTTTATTAATTTGGAAGAAAAAAAAAAAAAAGGTGTTTTGGCATTTGACACACAAAGCCATTTTAAATATTTATTTGATATCTGATTTTAAAGCCTAACTCTGACAACAGATGACATGTAGTACAGTATCGCATTATATACACATATTAAAAAAACGGTTGAAAGAAAAGAAACTACCAGCATCAGTTTACATTAAAAAGGCATTTGACTAAATGACAACAGACCAGTGTTCCAGTTTCACACCATGGACAGATGCTCAAGGCAGGACATACCACAAAATATTGTACCAGTTCATAATGTACAGTATGCGTTTGTGTTTTTAGGTACATGAACATATACAAGAGCTGAAAAGAAAATAACAACATAAACATGGATTTCACATTGCAGGTTCTGCTGCATCGGTTTATTCATTTACCTGTAAATGTATTTATTCAGCTATCAAATTTTTATGGTGGTGTGGAGGAAGAAGAGGATATGAAACTCTGATTGAAAGAATCTGTCAATTAGAATGACCAACTGTTGTATTATATTGGCATAATTCTTACATCACTAAATTAAATTCCCCTCACGTTCATGTCCTGCAAATGCATAAACAAATCACAAATGTTTGGACAGGATGAGACTCAGAAAAGTGGTTAATAAAGAGCAGAAGTCTACGCGGAAGACGAGATAAAGGGGGATTTGTGTCTTATTTCTAGTAAAGACTGAGTGCTATTCCACACCTGAATTCAGTGCCGAATTCAATTTAACCACAAAAATGAATGAAGTAACGATGAGAAATGAGAAAGAATTCAGTCTTGAGGAGAGAATAGAACCCGGTTATCCATAACGGGCGAAAGACAGAATATTAACGAAAATATTTGGCAAAAAATAAAATAGTAATAAGAAAATAAAAATAAACTTAAAATATGAATAACATTCAAGCACAGAGTACCGATCGGTCGACATTTCTCTCGGGTCTCGCTCTTATAACACAAACACACTTGCACATGCAAACATCTGCAATTTCAACTACACAACAAACGGCTTGTAAACACAAATGCACACAGACCCGAGGGCTTCGTTATCGTCGTCGTACCGCCACTAACATTGCATTTGGTATCAAAATCAAGTTTTTAAAAGTGCAAAAACAAACAGAGCTTCTTCAACATTCACACACTCGCTCTCACAAACAGTTTGTGTGCCTGTGTGTCAAAGCTACATTACTTAAAAAAGAAAACAAACCAAAGAAATTATTCATACTATTATTGCCATCTCTCTAGATTCAAATGCACACTGCAGCTTTCTAGTGTTTCGCTAGTAATTAGTCATAAAAAATATAATATTAAGTGTACATATTGTAAAGAATACACATCTACAATTATTACTAAGACGTGACAGTGATATAGGAAGATGTTATTAAAGATATGTGCACACACGTTTAACACACTTTAATATTTCAAGGCACACGCGTGCCCTCGATTCTTCTTTTGCCCACGGACTCGATCTGATACATAACATTCACCTGAGTTCATTCTGATACCAACCACATACACAATAATCAAACGGCCTTACACAAACATGTTCAAAGGAATAGTCACTGTTCATTCATTCACTCACCCTCATCGTGTCGTTCAAATCTTGTAAGACTTTGTCATTCGTGGAACATAAAAGACGACATACGACGTACATACGACTTGTGCGCTAGATTTCATACTGTGTGTGAGGAACATACCGAAACACATCAGGTTTTAAGCAAATTATGTCATTGTTTCTAGCGTTTTGACCAATCGGGATGGAGCAAGTCCGAATAAATTTTTAAGCTATGGTGGAGGGAAATCGTTCACAAATTGTTCCACAATATTTCAGTCCATTTTTAGTCAATGACTAATTTTATGGTTCTTTTTGGAACTTGACAGTATAAAATTACCATGCACGAACATTATTTGAAATATCTTCTTTTGTGTTCTTCAGAAGAAAGTCATTCATGTTTGGAACAACAAGACAGTGAGTGAGTACATTTTTACTTCTGGTTGAACGATCCCTTTTATAATGGAAGCCAGTTTCCACCACTGAATAAAAAAAAAAAATATTAAAAAAAAGGTAATTGCGACTTTTTATCTCACAATTCTGACTTTTTTCACTGAATTGTGAGATATAAACTCGCAATTGCAAGAAAAAAAGGCAAAATTGTGAGTTTATATCTCGCAGTTCTGACTTTATTTCTCAGAATTGCGACTTTGTCTCGCAATTATGACTTTTTAACTCGCAATTGTGAGTTTATATCACGCAATTCTGAGAAAAAAAAGTCAGAATTGCGAGATAAAAAGTCGCAATTATCTTTTTTATTTTTTATTCAGTGTTGGAACACGGGCATCACCATACTTATATGGAAGCCTGAACACGACATAGAATAAAAAAAACTTTTTTTCCCTCAGAACTGCAAATTTACATTCCGCAATTATAAACTTGTCATTTTTTTTAAATCTCACAATTCTGAGTTTATATCTTGCAATTTTTATTTTAACATTTTATCTCACAATTCTGACTTTTTTTTCTCACAATTGCGAGAAAAAAAGTCAGAATAGCAAGATTGAAATTTGCTGGGGTGGAGACAAGCTTCCATACTTTTATATAAGAACAGCCTTCAACAAAACAAAAATATTGTGACCTGCTCCCAATTATTTTTGCTCATATATGTGTTTGTGTGGATGGTGGGCGGAGCTGGAAACATAAGTGCAAACAAATCAGTACTGAAATCAAATCAGTACCGGGCCCAAGGGCTACAGCAAACCGAGATATCGATCAAGACTGAACACACACACACACACACTCTCTCACACAGACTTGATCTCTTGCCTTGTTCTAAGTGGAAAATATAAAACAGAAACATAAAAACAACACTATAAATCACGCTTGTTGATGTACCAAGCATATTTATGCATACATGAGAATTCACCTGTGGATGTGCATTATATTGTAGTTCCACAACACTCAACAAACATACACAGACTGTAGTGGGGCCGATCTCACAGGGTTCAAAGGTCAGTGTTCCCAACAGTGAAGATATCTTCATTAGGAAAGACAGAGATCATCTAGAGTTCCGCTCATGCTCAAACCAAAAAAACCCACGTAACTACACAGCAGATGGATGGAAACAGCGAATGCAGCGAATGTTTGAAAACGGGGAAGCCGCAGCTTTTAACATTTAATGGGTGGAGTAACAACTGTCATGGGGATGGAGGCGAGCGGCGAGTGAAACGCTGTTACACTGGGCCATTACTACTGGAGTCGCCCCTGTAGAACAAGACAGGGCTGCATTTAGAGACTTTAACTACATGTCCAGTAATTTCCTATGGAAAAACACTCACTTCTGCTCCTTGGACGACTGAGTACCAGTGATGGTTCCTGTTGCTATGACATCTGTTGCCATGCCACCTGTTGCTCTGGCATGAGTGTCACTGAAAGACAGTGGAAGGAACATCACTGTGCACATTTTGTTATAGAAGGCTTTTTGAGACTTCTTGAGCCGATATGCAAATTTTTAACAGCTGTCTGCAAACAATTTAAATGCACAATATGTAATTTTTCGCTGCTAGAGGGCACGTATTCAAAATAAACAAAGAACAAAAGAATCAAAGGCGTAGTTTGATGACGCCGTGACTGAGTGTGGAATCATGGGAGTTGTCGTATTCATCCCCACAGCCGATGCAATCTGACAAGACTCAGGCAGAAATCATGTTCATAAGCTTATGATTTATTAAAGGGGTCATATGATGTTGCTAAAAAGAACTTTATGTTGTGTATTTGGTGTAATGCAATGCATTTATGCGGTTTAAGGTTCAAAAAACACATTATTTTCCACATACTGTACATTATAGTTGCTCCTCTATGCCCCGCCTTTCTGAAAAGCGTTGATTTTTACAAAGCTCATCGTTCTGAAAAGCAAGGTGCATGCTGATTGGCCAGCTATCCAGTGCACTGTGATTGGCTGAATACCTCAAGCGTGTGATGGAAATGTTACGGCCCTCACACACTGTTGATGCCGTGTCCGGCCAGAGAGACGAGACAAAAACATTAAAACCCATTACAAACGAGGCATTTGTTGCATTCAGTGGGGACATAATTACTGTGTTTTTACTAGTGGTCGACCGATATATGGCATTTTTCAAATATCGGCACCGGCCAATAAGTTTTTCTGTTTGGCCGATGTGGTCGAGGCGGGACCTTTATTTTGACGGCGCATTCAGCAAACACGCATTTATATCATTTAAACAAATCTTTGAATGACTAATGAACATTTAATTTCACAAACCTTGCAGACTTAGTCGAATCTAGTTAAGATCTTGTGAAGTGTGCATTTGTATCCTGCATGATCGCGTGTTCTCTGGGCGACAGTCGATCCGTGTGAATTGAATGCAGACAGGAGGAGAGAGTTCAGCTTCACTGGAGACGCGAGATCGACAAACTTTAAACTCGTGATTTTAAATTATGCTGCGCTTTATGCAGTTGCCTACTGCCATATTCATGTAATTTTCATTGCGTACTGTATGTAAAATGAGTGTTACCTTGGCTTTATTTGAAAAAAAAAATTAAATAATAATTCACACAAACTTCCCAGAATACCGAGTCCTTTTTAATTAGATTTTTGTGAAAAATGCTTTGTCTTCTAAAGTATAAGAATGTTTATTTTACAAATTATTTTTAATCCATTTTCAAATGATTTCAAAAATTCTTGAATATTAATTAAAATAAATAAAATTATAACGGCTTTATATCGGCCACCCTGCTTCCCAAGATATCAGCATTGGCTGTCAAAAAAACAATATCGGTCGACCACAGTATTTACGCGTGCGTATACCCGTGTAAACATAAAACCATGTCTGCATTTTGTGATCGGAGAAATGACAAACAAGCAATACTCTACACTGCTCAAAACTCGCGTTTGAATCATCGGCAAATCCTTAAAATGAAAACATACTTACAGTCTTTGAGTCAGAAGCGCCAGACTTCAGCGACCAGCACGGATTAGCTCTAGGCATGATGAAGTGGATATCATCCTCTTTTGGAAGACTAAACAATGTAGTTTCGCTTTCACAACAAAACACACGATCTCCACGACATGGCGGCGGCGGCAGTAACAATACTACAGCGAGAATTAAAAGTTACGCCTTCAGTTTCTTGCGTGAACATTTGGGCGGTGTTATGCAAACCTTCCCACACAGTGAAGTAGACATGTGGGAGCGTGTTTAAGTGGGGTTTAAACGAGGCGTTTAGGAGGGCGTGGACAAGTTTTAAGAATATCTCTTTGGATTTGAGACTGAGTCTTTGCAACTTTACAGATCTTCTTTATGCACAAGAGCTTGTAACACTCCAAACAGAAAAATTAAACCGTATCATATGACCCCTTTAACGAAGTAGAATGAAGCAGGGTGAGGCTGAAAGCCATCGAAGCGAAACGAGGCTCCTGAATGAGCGTGACACATGCCGGAAAGCCAGCGGAGCTTTTAGTGATGACACAGATCGGGACCGTTCTGCTCTTCCGGTCGTGCATATGTGGCAAAAAAGCAGCGCTGTTTTATCATACTAGATACATTTGAAAATTCTGTTATTATGCTACTCTGTGCGTAATGTCGTCACCGGTCTATTAAAACGCACAACATATTAAAGCGTCTTTGGTGTTTCCATGCTTTCTACAAAACAAAACCGGAACTCGAGAGTGTATGATGTCATTGGCAGGCGACACAATGACACTATGGACACGGTCCGTGAGACTAGTTAAAATTGCTTATTTCTCTGGATTTAAACATTCTTCGAAACATTTGGGATAATGCAAGTACACAAGTCAGCAAAATATAAAACACTGTTCTAGTGGTTTTTGGATATTTTAATAAAAAATCTTACATATTGTGCCTTTAATAATGCTTAGATGTAATGCAATAATGTGTATAAGATGTTTTACCTGATGAAGACTGCTTTCTTATTGTTTGCATCTACACTGAGTTTAACGCCCTCCTTGGCATTGGCCGTGGCGATGCATTGGTTGGCATTGGTTCTGTCCTCCTCTTCCTCACTGTCTGACCCACTGGAGCTGCTGTCAGACGCCACCAGCGGAGCCTTCCTCGCCCCACACACACTCCACACACACGCTGATGAGCCTTTAACTTACACATGACACATGACCTGATGTTAATGTACCATCATTTAGAACAAACAACAATCAAAAGTATCATAAATATGTTGATGTAATATGTAAAGTATTACTCCTGTTCCTCTTGTCTATCAACGGAAACACTCTTGCACAACACGCAGGACACAGCACAATCATGCTAACCTGTGCCCTATCCACACTTCTACTATTGCACCCATTTCTTTTCCCATGGGCCTCTGGAATGGTCAGTCAGCTGTCAACAAAGCAGACATAATTTCGGCTTTTTCTTTACAATCCACACAATATCTTAGGCTTGACTGAGACCTGGATTAAACCTGAAGAAACAGCAAACCCTGCTGCCCTTTCCAACAACTTCTCTTTCACCCACACCCCCGTCAGGTTAGGAGAGGTGGGGGTACTGGTCTCCTCATTTCCAAAAGCTGGAAATACCTCACATGCTCTTTTAACTTTAATAGTACTTCCTTTGAATTTCATGCCTTTACAGTCACCCTCCCTGTAAAAATCCACATTGTAGTTATTTATCACCCTCCAGGTCAGCTGGGCAACTTTCTAGAAGAACTGGATATGCTGCTGTCCTCGCTCCTTGAGGATTGCAGCCCTCTAGTACTTTTTGGTGACTTCAACATCCACCTTGAGAAGCCACTTGCTGCTGACTTCCACTCTCTCCTAGACTCTTTCAACCTTCAGTGGCTCAACACCACAGGTACCCATAAAACAGGTAACCAGCTCGACCTCATCTTTACACGCAATTGTATCACAGATAACATCTTTGTCAACTGGTCACTGGGGTTCCTCAGGGTTCAGTTCTTGGGCCCCTCCTCTTCTCTATATACACTACATCACTGGGACCCATCATGAGGAAACATGGTTTTCCTATCATCTATGCAGATGGCACGCAGCTCTACCTCTCATTTCAACCAGATGATCCAACGGTAGCGGCACAGAAGTCAGGCTGCCTGACGGACATCTCGGCATGGATGAAAGAGCATCACCTGCAGCTCAACCTGGCAAAGACAGAACTTCTCATCTTCACAGCCACCCCATCAGTACAGCACCAGTTTACCATACAACTGGGCTCATCAACAATAATAATCCCATCGGGTTCAGCCAGGAATCTTGGGGTGATCCTTGATGATCAGCTGACCTTTAAAGATCACATTGCAAAAACAGCACGATCATGCAGGTTTGCACCACACAACATCAGGAAAATCAGGCCCTTCCTAACAGAGCATGCAACACAGCTTCTCATCCAAGACCTTATCATTTCTAGGCTTGACTATTGCAATGCTCTCATGTCTGGACTTCCATCATGTGCAATCAAACCTCTACAAATGATTCAGAATGCAGCAGCACATCTTGTTTTCAATGAGCCCAAGAGAGCCATGTCACACTGCTTCTCATCTCTCTGCACTGGCTTCCAGTCGCGGCACGTATCAAGTTCAAGACATTGGTGCTTGCTTACAGAACTACCACAGGCTCTGCACCTACCTTCGCTCTCTCTCATGTATGTATCTACACCCCCTCCAGGAGCCTGCAGTGGGTAAATGAGCGGTGGCTCGTGGTCCCATAGCAGAGAGGCTCAAAATCACTCTCAAGGACGTTTTCTTTCACCGTACCCTGTGGTGGTATGACCGCTAAATCCATCAGGACAGCAGAATCCCTTACAATCTTCAAGAAACAACTGAAAACTCATATTTTACGGGAGCATCTAACTGCCTCCAATAATAATAATAATAATTAAAAATAATGAAATACATTATGCGTCACCTTTTCTGTTCTCGTATTATCCTCCTGTCCTAGCTTTTTACTATTTTGAACAGTGACTGAAACCTTGTATAATGGGCACTTCTCGTGTTTATTGCCATCTTATGATACATCGCTTGTTGTATTCATCAACTGCAAGGTGCTTTGAATAAAAGTGCCTGCCAACTGAATAAATATACTTCTAAATTTTGTTAGTCTGAAGTTTAAAAATCTTTTTTATAAAAAAATGCAAGAAGCTTCTAAAAGTTTGGTAACACTTTACAGTGTTAATCCAACATGTTTATTTTTGAAAAACATTACACAAAATTTGGTATTTGTTGTTCATTAGTATAAGAAAGAATGATGCAAAAAATTTAATGAATATACTTACTTTCTTCATTTTGGCTCTGTTTGTTTGGATTTTCCGAGTCCACAGGTGAACTGCATCTGGGTCCTGCATCTGAACTGCAGAGCATGAGAGTGTTTAGCACAGTCTCCACATGACATGACACATGAGTACACAATATCAACTCAAACACAGTCTCTCCCTCACCAGCAGAAGGGCTGGAAGTCCGTGAAAGTCGCCCATCCCTTTTCCTCCGTCTCACTGAGCTGGGCGTTAGAGCTCCCCCACACGCCAGAGCCCGTATCCATGGTGACACTCACGAAATCCCGACAACTGAAGTCATCTTCAAAACTCGCTATCCATCCAGGACCTGATTGGTGATGATAATTTTTCCAGTCAATTTTTATTGGATCAGGTGAGATTTCTAGATCTAGTTTGTGTGAGCTGTGAGCATACTCTGCGGATCACTGGACTGCTTGTCCGTGTCCTGGTTCTTGGTCTTTTCTGGAGTTTGTTTGGTCTCCGGAAACCACTCCATGTCAGGTGACCCCAGACATCTGCGAGAGCCACCATCCGCCTCACTCTTCTGAGCGTTTGTCACCAATCCAAACCTACCGAAGACAAACAGCAGTCAGAGCAATGGCTGTTTAGTGTGTGAATGCGTGTGTGTGTGTTTTATGAACCTGCTTCTGGCTTTCACTTGTGTTGCATAGTTGATTTCTTTATCCTCCCAAATATCTTCCTCCTCCTCAGCATCATCAAACGGTCGGATTCGCTCCTTTGTGCGAGTCTCAAAGATGGCAGAGCTCGTCTGAGAGAGGAGAGAAAAGGGAAGGGTTATAAAAAAATTTTTTTTAAAAAGAGTGAGAAAGGTAGCTATAAGAGCGTCAATGAGAAGAAGACACAAAGACATGGAAAGGGTGCAATTATAACCCAAAAAAAAAACATATAAAGAATATAGAACAAATAATAGAGAATTGGCATTAAGTAATACTCACCCTTTCATCAACCAGTTTAAAGTTGATCTCCGTGATTCGATCGAACGTGGCACTGCACGAAAAACAGACACAGAATCTTAAAGGTAGGGTTGGTGATTTTGGAGAGGCTAGCAATAGCAAACTAGCTTTGAAAGCATAAGAGCCCACCCTCCCTGCAAATCACTCTCCAAAGCTACGCCTCCTCTGAAACACATGAATGCGCACAGGCAGACCAGATACTAACCATGATGAGAGATGGCGTTGGTGGAGGATTGAATGCAACGTTGTCAGACTACCACTTCTCATTCACCGGTGAGAAAACCTTACAGTACAAGTGAAGAGTTCATTTGCAAAAACTGATAACTCCATTTTTATTTTTTGGTTTCAGAAATCAAGTTTTTTTTTATAGCGCATTCCAAGTAATATCAATCAAACTGCAGTTGGGTTGTTTTGATTAAGTAATAATAACTTAAGCAAATACAGGTAATTTACAAAATTCCTTGAAAATTTAAAATTCCAAAAGTTCATTAAAAGTTTGTTTTATAGCAAAAGCAGATAACTCCAACAGTCATTTTTGGCAAAAGCAGATAACTCCACATTTCATGTTTTAGAGTAAAAAAAAACACTTGTTTAATCCTTGTAATCTCCTCAGATGACAATGTAGATGCCTGACAAACGTTGTTGTTGTTGTTGTGATCATAATGTGTATGGATGTGATTACACGCAATACACGGAGCTTTTCCCTCACCATTGTAACACGCTGCTTTTGCAAGGTTCCGTGAAAACGTTTCAGCTTTTATTTTCCTTTTTCGCCCTGAAGAAGATATCACAGGTTCATCATGTTCGTCAAAATTATCCATCCTCGATCACTTTTAACAGCTAGCACGTCTTTTCAAAGTGAAAGTAGCCTTGTCACCTGACCTGAATACAGCGCGCTGATTCGCTAAAATGGACTTATCGGCTTCTGTTCAAAAACAACAAAGGCGCTTGTCGGCTTCTGCAGTAAAACATGAACTCGCGATGCCTTGAAAGTGGACAAAGCCGGCTTTTGACAAAACGTGTTTAGGGTTCAGATCGAGCTATATGTGGAGAATAATGCACGGCAAAACTTTTTTTTTTAAAGTGCCGTTTATCAGTTTTTGCAAATGAACTCTTCAAGTACATAATATTACATTAATAACGATTGCTATCAGGATGTGTAGAGACTTTCAGCCAACATAACAAAAAATGTTTTTAACCAAATCACCCAACCCTGCCTTTTAATAAATTTAAACCTGAAACAATAAACATAATAATTACATTTTTCATAAAAAATTATTAAATTAATTAAACTGCTGGACATCATGTAACCGCATATGTATATGAAGCACTCATTTTTTTCCTAATTAAGGTAGCTTTACATAAACAAGAATGTAAGAAAAATGCTGTTTTAAAATATTTTAAAGATGTTTATACCTATATCTAAATTAATTTGACATTTTTGATTTAATAATTTAATCTCAAAATCTAAACCTTAGTGCAGGAATCACCTGATGCTGCCGTCATGCTCTCCGAATTCATCATCATTCAGTCCAAACTGATCAACAAAGTTCGCCGTCATCTGCTGGATCTGATAATCTGAGAACACCTGAGTTAAGAGAAAGATGCTTATTAAAGATGATTTGAGGACTCTCATTCTTCATGTTTTTGATACTTCCTATTATTTCACTGTGTCTTTGTGTGAAATCTCACCAGGTCTGCTGTGTTTTTCTTGTTAGTTTCTGTTAGAGTTTCATTCACAAACTGCTCCCAGCGTGCTTTATAGTCCTCTGGTAGCTCTGTCATACACAAAATAACCAAATATTTGAAGACATCGACAAAGAAGGTTATAGAACTATACTATATATAGATTATTAAACCACACAAAAATCCCATAACACTCTCAGCATGTCAGCTACCTTTTATTAGCTGTGAGATTTGGGTCTGTTCCTGTTCTCTCTCTGCATTCTGCACCACTCTTGTATTGCAAATCGGGTAGATGACCCATATAGCCTTTTCTCATGCCTCCAGCTTCCCTATAACACTCACACACACACACACAGACAGATGTTTTTATTACTATACATTAATATAATATACAAATACTCAACCAGCATATTGACACAGCTCTCGTATATTTAAATTTGTCCTTACTGTATTTTGTCATTTTCTTCCCAAGCATCCAAAATCCTCTGAACCAGCCTGCAGTCCTTCAGTAGCTGCACACACACAATCATATTGCAATGACCAAGACATACTGCATACTGTATTTCACAAGATGCTTTTTCATTCATGCCATATATATATAAATAATGCAATATTATTAATAAGTGAGGGTCATACTTACATGCTTTATCAGGTCACAGTGTGTGAACTTTGTGTCAGATTTGTCTGAGTTTTGTGTGTCTTTTGTTTCCAGCTGAATCTGATCTGGACTGTCGTGTGTTTTCCCGTCTGTTGTCGGCTGGTTAAGGATGGCAGAGACACAATGCTCCATTTGGATGTGTAGGAAGTTATTCCAAGAAAATTTAAAAAACAAATCCTACAGAGAGAAATTATGAGATATTAAGAGAGAACATTTAAGAAAGAAAAATTAAATGTTTTTGAAAGAGCTCTCTTTGGCTGCATTTATTTGATCAAAAATACAGAAAAAAATTTATTATTGTGAAATATTACTACAATTTAAAACAACTCTTTTCTATTTGAATATATTTTAAAATTTAATTTATTCCTGTAATGCAAAATGTAATGCTGAATTTTCAGCAGCCATTATTCCAATCTTCAGTGCTGCATGAAAGTTTAAAAGAACAGTGTTTATTTGAAATATAAATCTTTTGTAACATTGTAAATGTCTTTACGGTCACTTTTGAACAAGGGTTAACTTGCTGAATAAAATAATTAATTTCTTTCAAAAATAATTTTAACAATTAAAATGTAATTTAACCAAAAATAAAATAAAATTCTTACAGTAGAAAATTTTTTAACTAATAACATTAACTGCTTAAAATGTGTTATTATTTACAAAAATCAAAATGTAAAATCTAAAAATGTAAACGTAAAAAAAAAAAAAAAAAATAATACAATAAACTTTTATTTATTTGTCAATAGAGAAGAATGACTAATACCAGCAGCAGGTTGATCATGTTCAGTTGGCACAGTTCGTGGTGGATTCTGGGAGCTCTGGTGTACAAGAGAGCCGCCATCAGTTTGGACCCATGTAGTCGTGCGTTGCCAAACGGTTCCTCCAGTATGGCCATCGTGGTCAACATCACACATTTCTAAACACGGACAGAGTCAGAAACACATTAACGTCCCCTGTGTGCCATCTTTCTGTGATTTCATTTAGTTTTTAAGACTTGTGATAAAACTGGATGAGCAGACCAACCTTGGGTGGGTTTAACAGAAGGTGGTGAAAGTGCTTTAGATGTGTTTGGATGCCCATTAAAATGCTGTTGTTTACAGTGTAAGTCTTTTCCAATCCCTGAGAGCACGGGTCAATCACCTGCTCAACACTGTTACATACAAACACACACACTTTAGTAACAGTGAATGCGAGTGTGTGTGATGAAATATGTGTGTGTTACTCACCATGGTCTACGCGTTTCCAACAGTGTGAGTAAAACTTGAGTTCCATTGACAATGCACACTTCACTCTTTTCCCCTTCAAACATGTTCTTCAATAGGACCTCAATGCTCTGCTGTCTGAAACACACACACAGCAGCTGGATTTAGCATTCCATCACTTACTCACCAATGGATCCGCTGCAGTGAATGGGTGCCGTCAGAATGAGAGTTCCAACAGCTGATAAAAACACCACAAGTAATCCACACATCTCCAGTCCATCAATTAACACAGCGGGTGAACAAAGAGTGAATATATAGCGGGAGCGGGTAGGTGCGGAATAGAACCTTGCGGGAGCGGGACTAAAAAAACCAGTCCCGCGCAAACCTCTAGTTTGCAGTGGAAGTGTTGACACACACACACACACACACACACTCACAGCTCTAGTGTTGTGAGCAGAGGGTCGGTCTCTGACGTCTCCTGCAGCACACTGGCCTGATCTCTGCCCAGACGGATGATGTCACACAGCGTCTGAGATGCGTTTGACTGCCTCTGTGAACACAAAAACACATTTATGAATATATGTCTTCTTTTATATGTATTAATATATATTTGAGAGATGGAATCAAATGTTTTGGTTTCACAAGGACTTTTTCAGTACCAACATCAAAAAAACATCACTATTACTAATCATCATACCTAGTAAGAGCTTTGAACAAACGCTACACTGCAAGTATTAAACGTTGTGTGTTTGTTGTGTAGTTCATTCTGCAGAAAATGTGAAACTGTAGTGACTGACCTCACTGTCACTGTGAGGGTGTATCAGCTCAATGAGTCTCTGGATCAGCCTCTCTTCATTCAGCCACTGAAAACAGAGGACATGAAATATCAAAACAAATACACACACAGATAGAGGGGTTTCTTTAGTTTTGAGCACTTTTATGTCTCAGGGTTGACATTTTTTCTTTTTGTTTTATGAAGGTCACATTACAATTGTCTTGGAAACTTTTAGAATACCTTCATCTAAACAACTACAGATTTGATTGTTTTTCCTCTTGCCACACTTTAAATATAAATTCGGCAAACATATTTATATTATATAATTGTATTGTATATGATGAGATGAATTATAATTATATTATATAAGATCATATTTTTCTATTCAGCATATTACAGATTATAAGAACTGGAAAGAATCAAAAAAAGCTTTAAATATTTAGTTTTTTTTGTATTCTTATAGAATAAAATGATCAAAAGTGACAGAGATACTTTAAGTTACAAAAGATTTCGATTTCAAATAAATGCTGTTCTTTTGAACTTTCTATTCATCAAAGAGTCTAGAAAAATAAAATGTATCAATTTCCACAAATATGAAGCAGCACAACTGTCTTAAACACATAAAATAATAAAATGTTTCTTGAGACAGCAAATCAGTAATTATACTGCTTTTTTTTTCTTGGGGGGGAAGGATATGTGCACTGAAGACTGGAGTAATGATGCTGAAAATTCAGCTTTGCATCACAGGAATAAATTACATTTTAAAATATATTAAAACAGAAAACAGTTATTTTAGATTGAAATAATATTTCACAATATTACTGTAATTTTTGATCAAATAAATGCAGCCTTGGTGAGCATAAGAGACTTCTTTCAAAAACATCTTACACACCCCAAACTTTTGAATGGTAGTGTAATATGATTTAATTGTGTCTATTTAGGATATAAAACACTAATAAAATAGCCTAAATAATGCTTAACGGGGCATTTCCAACACTGCGATTTCCACCACAGTACAATTACAGCACATTTTATTGTATGAGATTTGCTGAAAGCATTAAAACGTTCACAAAAATTACAGAATTTTTCTGTGATGAATACTGGACATTGTTAGTAGACAAATCAAATAAACTGTGAGAGTGTAAGAGAGTTTATTTTTCACAGAGCTGAAGTGTCCATTGTAGAAACACCTATAAATGAATCAGTAGGTCGTGTGTGCACTCACAGTAAGCACTTCCTGTCTGAGACAGGCGGGCTCCACGCTGCTAATGAGACGCAGCACTAGATCCATCATGGCCGACGTGTCCAAGTGTTTCAACACCTGCCCTATAAAATCCTCCTTCTTCTGTAGGAAACCGATCACCTGATAAACAAAGTGAATGAACAAAGAGGAGAATGAAAGATTCATGCAGAAACAAATCTAATATTTTCACATGAAAAAGCAGACACGTTTACGTACCTGCTCTGTTTTGCGGGTGATGAGGTTCCCGAAGGTCTTACTGAAGAAGGAGGCCAGTAGAGGGTTCAGCGGTGACGTCTGCTCTAGGTAACTATAGAGTGTGTTCAGCAGAGACTCGTCCCCACCAACTTTATCATTGATGAGGGACACATCGCATGTCAACAACTCACATGCTACATTAGCATACCTGCATGAGAGACAGAGAAAAAAACAATATATGCCTAGTGGATGACTGATATATATTGCAAATAAATTCAGTATATAATGCAAATATGTAAGATTTTATTTAATAAAATATCCAAAAACCACTAGAACAACTTCTATTTTGCTGACTTGTGTACTTGCATTATCCCAAATGTTTCGAAGAATGTTTAAATCCAGAGAAATAAGCTATTTTAACTAGTCTCACGGACCGTGTCCATAGTGTCATTGTGTCCCCTGCCAACCCCTCGAATTCCGGTTTTGTTTTGTAGAAAACATGGAAACACCAAAGACGCTTTAATATGTTGTGCGTTTTATTAGACCGGTGACGACCACACAGAGTAGCATTATAACAGAACTCAAATGTATCTAGTATGATAAAACAGCGCTGCTTACCCCACATACGCACGACCGGAAGCAGCGGAAGCGGTCGACTGTGGCATAATAAAAGCTCCGCTGCTTTCGAGCCGTGTGTCACGCTCGTTCAGCGGCCTCGTTTCACTTCGATGCCTTTCAGCCTCACCCTGCTTCATTCTACTACGTTAATAAATCATAGCTCATCCATGAACATGATTTCTGACCGAGTCCCGTCGGATTGCATCAGCTGTGGGGATGAAGACTACAACTCCCATGATTCCACACTCAGTCACGTGTCATCAAACTACGCCTTTGTCTATTTTGAATATGCGCCCTCTAGCGGCGAAAATAAACATTCTTGTGCCTTTAACTCTTTCCCCGCCATTGGCGAGTTATCTCGTCTTTTACAAGAAAACGCTTCCACGCCAAAGACGAGTTTTTACGACTTTCCGTGTTTTCACTGTTATACACTCGGGGGCGCTATTACACATCTTCTGAACGAGTACACAACCTCCCGAACAAAAACACATGTGTAACTTACAGGACGGAGAAACAAGCGATCTCTTATGTAAACAGATGCATATGAAAAATAATGCGATCATCAGCAATAGACAGCATATAAATGAAAACTGCATAATGTTACGGAGTAAAATGTTGATCCAGGAAGTCGTATATGTCTGTGCAAGCTTTGGAGGCGTTGTTGGAAGCGATTTACTGGATTTATGCTTTGATAATCGTACTGAATATTATCCAGATGTAGTTTTTGATAAAAAAAAATTCTCAGCTTTTTTCTCAAAATTATGCATTTTTATGAAACCTACCTATATTCAAGTGTTGATAAAAAAAAGAATGCTTTAAGCTAGAATAAAAATGTTTTTTGTTTAAAAGTAGAGGCTCTGATCTTTATTTTGGTGTATTGCATATTCAAATATTCATACAGCAAAATATACTGGAGGCCATCAAATATTAGTGAAAATCGCTGGCGGTGGCTGGCAACTTTTAAAAAAAAATGCTGGCGGGGAAAGAGTTAATGGGTATACATTTATCTTATATCATATTTACTGGAAATTCACTTAAGATATTTAGGAACTGGAAATGTTTGTTATCCATTGACAAGGCTGTCACGTGTTACGTTAACTAAGACTATCATTAATTGTTTTCATTAGTAAATAAAGCTGAAATAAAATAAAACTAAAATATAATTGAAAAACTTGAACTCAAAAAACGAACTAAAATTTACAAATAGAAGTTTAAATAGAAGTAAACTTACAATAACTGAAATAAAAAATTTACTAAAGCAAATTAAAATAAAAATGAACTGAAAATATAAAAATAACTGCTAAATATATTTTTAGCATGTAAATAATACAAAAATAAGACTGGACCAAATCTTAATTATTCAGCCTGGCTAATAAATTGATAGCGTACATGAATCAATCAATCAATAAATATTTCAACAAATTACGTAATCTCCAATTGACCAAATATCAAATCCTTTTATTTAAGAGCAGCTCATCTCTTCACTCACTTGTAGCGCAGTCTCTCCTCTCGGTCAGCAGGGGGCTCGTGCGTGATGAGGTTGAGGAGATCCAGCATGCTGCTGTCCCGGGAGAGGAAGAGGAGGAGGCGCTGATTCTGGGTCTTGCACTCCTGCAGCACATCTTCTTCATCCAGCAGCTCCTGTAGGGTCACGTCCTCCTTCTCCAAGAGCTTCTCAATCTGAGAGGAGTTGTGCAGGTCGAACTTCCAGAACATGACTGCAGCTTACAGTAGAGAGAGAGAGGGCCTGAGACAGAAAGAGAGAGAGTTACTCAAGCATATCAGAATAACAAAGCAATCCGACGTTTTACAGAGTTCGCAGGTCACTAACTTACTCAACAACACTCTTGGTTAGTCAAAAAGTCAATAAAGAAAATGCACCAGAAGAGATCAATGTATAAATAATACACAGTAAAATGAACACCTACAGTATAAATAAAACATATTCAGAGCAGCACATACAGCAACTATTAAACATCGGCGAGTCAGCTGTAATGAGAATCAATTGCATCAGTCAGTTAAATACTATTAGCTGATCTGATTTCATTTGCCTTCAGGTTGGACTGTCCCTGGACTTGTATACCACACCAAATCTTACATTGCATAGGATTATGTGTATAATACTAATCTGATGATACAGGGAACAAAATATCAAAAAAATAAGTGAAGATGATATACACTACCGGTCAAAAGTTTGGGATCAGTAAGACTTGTAATGTTATTTAAAGAAGTCTCTTATGCTCATCAAGGCTGCATTTATTTGATCAAAAATACAGAAAAAAAACTTAATCTTGCAAAATGTTATTACAATATAAAATAATGGTTTCTATTTTAATATCCTTTCAAATATAGTTTATTCCTGTGATCAAAGCTGAATTTCCATCAGCCATTACTCCAGTATAAAGTGTCACACGATCCTTCAGAAATCATTCTAATATTTCTGATTATTATCAATGTTGGAAACAGTGGTGCTGCTTCGTATTTTTGAGGAAACCGTGATACATTTTTCAGGATTCGTTGATGAATAGAAAGTTTAATCTATCAATTATAACTCTTTTCTAACATATAAATGTTTTTACTGTCACTTTTGATAAATTGAATCCATCCTTGCTGAATAAAAGTTTTAATTTCTTTCAAAAAAAAGAAAGAATAAAAATGTACTGACCCCAAACTTTTGAACTGTAGTGTATATTGTTAGAAAAGATTTCTATTTTAAATAAATGCTCTTCTTTTAACTTTTTATTCATCCAAAGAATCCTGAAAAAAAAGTATCACAGGTTCAAAAAAAATATTAAGCAGCACAACATTTCCCAGCACTGATAATAAAGCAGCATATTAAAATAGTGGCGACCGATATTGGTTTTTGACAACCGATTGCTGATATCTTGGAAAGCAGGGTGGCCGATGGCTGATATAATTTTATTTATTTTAATGTTTAAGAAATTTGAAATCATTTGAAAAATTACATAAAAAAATAAATGTGTTAAATAAACATACTTATACTTTAGATGACAAAGTATTTTTCACAAATAAATAAATATTTAATAAAAATATAAATAAAAAGGAAGTAAACACTGTAACCAACAGGGCACTCAGTATTCTGGGAAGTTTGTGTGCATTGGGATTTGGGAATCATATTTTTTCAAATAAAACCAAGGTAACACTCATTATTTCATACAGCACACAGTGAAAATGACATAAATATGACAGTGGGCAAATGCATAAAGAGCAGCATAATTTGAAATCACGAGTTTAAAGTTTGTCGATAGCGCGTCTCCAGTGAAGCTGAACTCTCCACCTGTCCGCATTCAATTCACACGGACCGACCGTCACAGAACACGCGATCATGCAGGATACAAATGCACACTTCACAAGATCTCACAACTGGATCCGACTAAGTTTGCAAGCTTTGTGAAATTAAATGTTCATTAGTCATTCAAAGATTTGTTTAAATGATATAAATGCGTATTTGCTGAATGCTGACGGCAAACAAAAAAAGTATTATATTGTTTGCCTTTCTGTTACTAATAATATAAAATAAATTGTTATAATACTTTTTGCATACCTTTTAATTCATTTGTTCAACAGTTATATCTGATTATTAGACAGACTTCTATCCATATTAGACAGAACTGTTAACGACGACAGCGAACAAGAGGGAGACTGTGAGCGGTGTGCTCAGGCGCTGCCGCTGTCAGAATAAAAGTGACGCCTCGAACGCATCGGCCAAACAGGAAAACTTATCGGCCGATGCCGATATTTAAAAATGCCAAATACGGCGATATATCAGCCTTGGCGAAGATCGACCACTAATTAGAAATGATTTTGAGATCATGTGGCACTTGAAGACTAGAGTAATGATGCTGAAATTTCAGCTTTGCATCAGGGAATAAATTAGATTTTAATGTATATTGAAATAGAAAAACCTTATTTTACATTCATTAACAATATTAAATTTTTTCCCTGTATTTTTTATCAAATAAATGCTGCCTTGATGAGCATAAGACACATAGTAAAAAATATTAAAAATCGCTCTGATCCCAAACTTTTGACCGGTATTGTATATGTATCAGCTTTATTGCACTTACCAAAATAACAAAAGCAGTCAAATGTTTTAGTTCTCAAAGGTTTTGGTTTGAATGACAAAAAGAAGTTTTCAAAATGCATAATTTAACTTACAATCTGCAAAGGGGTTGAAAAATATGTTCAAATACTCCATTCAATGTCAAAGAACTTTATATAAACAAGTTTATAAATAAGCTGTTTCGCCTAAATCTGTCATTTTCTGTCTGTTGTTTGGATGTAGTAAAACACCCACAAATTTAGAAGAAAACATCTGGGTTTATTCTGTGTCTGGCCATAATTCTTATCCTTGACATCAGGATTAGGCATAAAATAATGTCTTCAGAATCATTCATACAGTACGTACATGTGAAAATCGGCAGCGAATTGAATGAACAGTTCTAACCTTTCCAAAGAAAGACAGGAATCATGTCTTTGTGGCAGTTTTTTCTGCTGATTAATGGATAATACAACACTTCTTCACCTTACCAATGGTTGTCAAAAGCAAAAAAGCTACAAAATGCATCATATTTTGTGAGAAAGTGTGACGTGCCAGAGCAGCCCAAAATGACTAAGAAACAAGCATTGAATTTCAGTCAGCAAATATGATACAGGGCGGTGTTATGTGTATAATCCAATGCTGGTATTGTTTATAATTCACCCATTGAGCATCTTAGGCAGTAAACTACCTTCAGTCAGATGGTGTGTTTCCTTAGTTGGGATGCAGAGACCAGTTTACACACATTGGTTTACTAGATCGAGTGGTCAATGGTCAAATATCCCATCCATCCACAAGGCTGCCTCATATTACAACACAGGCACCTGTAGGGACAAAGACAAGTCATCAAGACATGACTAAGACCAGTGAGACGAACAGACCATCAGATGAGTGCTGAGGAAAGCATGCCATGCACACTTCAATTAAGCCACATCATGGTTGTGTAATATGACTAGGACTCAGGCTGAATAAGCTAAGCTCGTTTAAACACACATGAAGGTGTTCACACACACACACCCAACAATAGCAGCATGTTCCTTTTTAGTCTTTTAATGGGATTAATCAGCGGATATGAGGTCAGCTGCCAGCCTAAACTACATCATACAGTGTCACAGACCATTACTGCACCAAATCTATTACAACACACACACACACAGAGAGAAATATTTCAGAGCTGAGCAAAAGTATAACATTTATATAGAAATCTCCATTGGTTATGTATTTTATTACGTCGTTTATGACTTCTTCAGCACTAGATATCACATATTTTGAGGTCGACAGATAGATAGATAAACAGACACAGACTGACAGAAAGAACAATAGATGGATAGAATGATAGAATGACAGACAGACCAATAGAACGATCTATCTATATAGTTCTATCTATCATCAGATAGATAGATAGATAGATAGATAGATAGATACAGACAAAAAACAATAGACAGAAGAACGACAGACAGACAGAGACAAAAGACAAGAACGATTAGATAGACAGAAGGTAGAAGAATGATAGAATAACAACAGAAGACAGAAGATAGAACGATAGATGGATTAGATAAAAAAAACAATAGAACGATAGCATAGAACGAACGGACAGACAACAGAAAAACGAGAAGCTCGATTTGAGAGATAGAAATGAACGACAGACACCAGATGATAGATAGATAGAGAGACAGACAGAAAGACAGATAGATAGATGACAGATAGACGATAGACAGACAGACAGACAGATAGATAGATAGACAGATAGATAGATAGTATATAATAGATAGATAGATAGACAACAGACAGACAGGACAGACAGAACGATGGATGGATGATAGACAGACAGACAGACAGACTGAGAGAACGATAGAAGACAGACAGGGACAGACAGACAGACAGATAGAGAGAAGATACGATAGATAGATAGATAGATAGATCGATAGATAGAGGATAGTGATAGATTAGCTAGATAGATAGAACGAACGACGACAGAATGAGAGAACCGAAATAGATTTAGATAGAAGATAGATAGATAGCAGATAGATAGAAGATAGATAGATAGATAGATAGAACGAACGACAGACAGAATGAGAGAACGATAGATAGAACGATAGATAGATAGTTAGATAGATAGACAGACAGACAGAAGAATGAGAGAAGAAAGACAGATAGAAGATAGATAGATAGATGATAGATAGAACGACAGGAAGGCCTGAGAGAATGATAGCTAGACAGATACTAGAATACAGATGATAGCTAGATAGATAGATAGCTAGATAGATAGATAGATAGATAGATAGAACGATAGATAGAGAGAACGATAGATAGATAGATAGATAGATAGATAGATAAGTAGATAGATAGATAGATAGATAGGATGATAGAACGAACGACAGACAGACAGACAGACAGCTAGAGGGAGAACGATAGATAGAACGATAGATAGAGAGAACGATAGATAGAACGATAGATAGAAAGAACGATAGAACGACAGACAGATAGATAGAGACAGATGATAGAACGACAGACAGATAGATAGAACGACAGATAGACAGAACGATAGATAGAGGCGAACGATAGATAGAGAGAACGATAGAACGAAGATAGATAGACGATAGATAGAAAGATAGATAGAACGATAGATAGAAAGAACGATAGAACGACAGACAGATAGAATGATAAAACGATAGAAAGACAGACAGACTGAGACGATAGAACGATGATAGAACGATGATAGATAGAACGATAGAACAATGATAGATAGAACGATGATAGAACGATAGAACGATAGATAGATAGATAGATAGATAGAGGAGATAGATAGATAGATAGATAGATAGATAGATAGATAGATAGAATGACAGACAGAATCATAGAAGGACAGAACTATAGCTAGGTAAATACAGAATTGAAATACATGTTTGATGTCTCCTTTTATATATTCATCTAATGGCAGAACTGTTAAAGTGAGGTTTAAACATTATGAACACCAGGCAGCAAATACTGAAGAACTGAAATCATGTGTGTTTGGAGAAAACAGGAATGCGGCAGAGATCAACATGTGTGTGATCAAATCTCTTTCTCACACACACACACACACAACACACACAGAGCACAGGCATTCAATGACCATCAGACGACTGCACAATTCTTCTCATTCCCATGATATTTTTCATTAAAGTCCACACGAAACGTCTCTATAATAACGAAGCAAAATCAAACCCCACGTTCAAGATCAATGTCAGACAGACACACAGCGGCCTCGCTCAGTGTCGCTGTCCGTGATCCACCAATCAGAACGCAGAAGCGAGACTCGAAACACCAATCAGAGCGCTGGGAATTTGCATGCCTGATTACTGGACGTTGCAAAGCATAATAAATGCCTCCACTGCCAGAAGCCTTCAAATCTCATCATGCTCATTTGCATAAACAAAAGTAAACATACTCTGGAGCCCAAAAAGCACGTCAAGGCAATTTTACGGAGTACAATTATTTTATCTGATCTCAGAGTATATGAAGACTGTATATGAGCATATAGTCCAAGGTGAAAGGCATTTGTGTTTAACATAATCATGGTATATTTAATCATTGCTCATTTGTCACGTGAGTCCATATGCAGGTCATTAGACGCATCTGCTGTGTTCACAAGACACGATCGACCAGAAAATACACGCACTGAAACAGTGATAAATAACATTACTATGAACAAATAAACTGCTGTGAACTTACCAGAAATACTTTGAGATATCAAACAAACAGCAATCTGTGATCAGAGCTGTTCTGTAGGCTGTCAGAGGGGAAATGTGATATTTGGATGGCGATGCATCGTCCTGCATCCATAAAAAAATCCCTCAAATCCTTCCTCCCTCCGCAGCCCTGCTTCAGCACTGGCCCTTCAGAGCTTTACCCCGAGAGCAGAAGAGGCTCTCCACATTATTTCTCCAGAGTCAAAATGGCCGACTGGAGCCGCGGACGCGCGTGCTGTCTATGTGTTCATGTATTGGTTTAAAGACGGAAGCGCTGTATGTCATTAAAATAATGCTAAATAAAAATAAGTATATCATAATTGTATTTATTTTATAAATAAAATATACAAACATAAACATCAAATATAACATTTAATTTTCCCCCCAGGTGTTAGCATAAATATATAGTTATGAATATCAATATACTACTATTGTAATTTATTATAGTATATTCGTAAGCCAATAATGTTGTGCCGTTTATTATTGTAACTTGATTTTAGTTTTTGCAAGTTTAACTATCAGTTTCCTTTTTCTCAGCGATGTCAATAAATGCACGTTAAACACAAAAATAAACATTACTTTGAAAAATAAATTTTAAAAATGTGTATATGTATATCTATATATATATATATATACACACATATAGATATAGACACTCTTCTATTTTAATTCTACCTTTATATTTATCTTTTTTTTTTTAAACCACACCAAAACTAACAAAACACTAGCACTCTCTATTCTATGTCTATTCTATTTACTTGTTTTCTTTGTGGTGGTGTGTATAATATGTGTACGGAAGGTGTCTAGGTATGTATATATATATAGATCATATATATATGTGTATATATATTATACATAATACAGTGGGTACGGAAAGTATTCAGGACCCCCTTAAATTTTTCACTCTTTGATATATAGCAGCCATTTGCTAAAATCATTCAAGTTAATTTTTTTTCCTCATTAATGTAACACAGCACCCCATATTGACAGAAAAACACAGAATTGTTGACATGTTTTCAGATTTAATTTCTAAAAAGAAAAACGGAAATATCACATGGGTCCTAAGTATTCCGACCCTTTGCTGTGACACTCATATATTTAACTCAGGTGCAGTCCATTTCTTCTTATCATCCTTGAGATGGTTATACACCTTAATTTGAGTCCAACTGTGTTTGATTATAATGATTGGACTTGAATAGGAAAGCCACACACATGTCTATATAAGACATTACAGCTCACAGTGCATGTCAGAGCAAATGAGAATCATGAGGTTAAATGAACTGCCTGAAGAGCTCAGAGACAGAATTGTGGCCAAGGCACAGATCTGGCCAAGGTTACAGAAACATTTCTGCTGCACTTAAGGTTCTAAGAGCACAGTGGCCTCCATAATCCTTAAATGGAGACGTTTGGGACGACCAGAACCCTTCACAGAGCTGGCCGTCCGGCCAAACTGAGAAGAGCCTTGGTGAGAGAGGTAAGAAGAACCCAAAGATCACTGTGGCTGAGCTCCCGAGATGCAGTCGGGAGATGGGAGAAACTTGTAGAAAGTTTCAACCATCACTGCAGCCCACAACCAGTCGGGGCTTTATGGCAGAGTGCCCGACGGAAGCCTCTCAGTGGAAGACACATGAAAGCCCGCATGGAGGGCTCCAAGATGGTGAGAAATAAGATTCTCGGGTCTGATGAGACCAAGATAGAACTTTTGGCCTTAATTCTAAGCGGTATGATTGAGAAAACCAGGCACTGCTCATCACCATCCAATACAGTCCCAACAGTGAAGCATGGTGGTGGTGGCAGCATCATGCTGTGGGGGTTTTTTCAGCTGCAGGGACAGGACGATTGGTTGCAATTGAGGGAAAGATGAATGAGGCCAAGTAAAGGGATATCCTGGACGAAAACCTTCTCCAGAGTGCTCAGGACCTCAGACTGGGCAAAAGGTTTACCTTCCAACAAGACAATAACCCTAAGCACACAGCTAAAATAACGAAGGAGTGGATTCACAACAACTCTGTGACTGTTCTTGAATTGCCCAGCCAGAGCCCTGACTGTAAACCCAATTGAGCATCTCTGGAGAGACCTAAAAATGGCTGTCCACAAAAGTTTACCATCCAACCTGACAGAACTAAAGAGGATCTGCAAGGAGGAATGGCAGAAGATCCCCAAATCCATGTGTGAAAAACTGGTTGCATCTTTCCCAAAAAGACTCATGGCTGTGTTAGATCAAAAGGGTGCTTCTACTTAATACTGAGCAAAGGGTCTGAATACTAGGACCATGTGATATTTCAGTTTTTAATTTTTAATAAATCTGCAAAAATGTCAACAATTGTGTTTTTCTGTCAATATGGTGTGCTGTGTGTACCTTAATGAGGAAAAAAAAATTAACTTAAATTATTTTAGCAAATGGCTGTAATATAACAAAGAGTGAAAAAGTTAAGGGGGTCTGAAATACTTTCCGTACCCACTGTTATATATACACACACACACCCACCTTGCTATGTATGCGTTAGGCTAACTGAGACTTGTCATTTGCACTTACATATCATTGCTCTTTTGCTGATTTTGATTGCTTCTATTGTCCTCATTTGTAAGTAGCTTTGGATAAAAGCGTCTGATAAATGACTAAATAAAAAAAATCTACACTATATATATATTTATATGATATATACCTATATATATACACAACAAACACACACACACACACACACACACCAACCATATATATACTGTGGCGAGTATCCCGAGGCCAGATTAGCGTCGCCCTGGAAACGCCGCTGCTCCACTGATCACCGACGCACAACACCTGTGCGCGATGAGTGGAGCACCTGGAGCTCGTTCCCGCTGGCCTTAAAGCCAGGAGAAGAGACACCAGCGGGAGAGCACCCCAGAGCTCCAGGCAGCATTAACGATTGTTCTCCTTATTTCACAGACTCTGAGGGCACCCAGGGAGAG